>WNWK01029384.1:0-24465 GCA_009830355.1 Cherax destructor | reverse complement strand
GGTGATAAGGCTGAGGAGACAAGATGGGGAACTCACAAGTAATGATCAAGAGGTATGTGAGGAGCTCAACAGTGGAGGCAGGAAGGCAGCTGGGTAGACAGGACGGGGTGCGTCACCAACAAGGGATGTATCAAGGGCTGGAGGGAATACACACAACTGAGGGGAAGGTGAAGCAGCTACTCAGTGACCTTGATACGTAAAAGGCGATGGGTCCGGACAATATCTCCCCGTGGGTCCTTCGAGAAGGAGCTGAGGTACTGAGTGTGCCACTTACCATAATATTCAACACATCCCTTGAAACTGGGCAGCTACCTGAGATATGGAAAAAGGCCAAAGGAGACAGAAAAGGGGCACTAAACCATAGACCGGTGTCACTTACGTGTATAGTGTGCAAAGTCTTGGATAAAATCATCAGGAAAAGAATGGTGGAGCATCTGGAGCAGAACAGGATAATCAACGACAGACAGCACGGATTCAGGGAAGGCAAATCCTGTGTAACAAACCTCATGGAGTTCTATGATAAAGTAACAGAGGTAAGGCAAGAGAGAGAAGGGTGGGTTGACTGCATTTTCCTGGACTGCAGGAAGGCCTTCGACACAGTTCCTCATATGAGATTAGTAAAGAAGTTGGAAGATCAAGCGTGTATAACAGGAAGGGCACTGGAATGGATCAGGGAATACCTCACAGGGAGGCAACAACGGGTCATGGTGCGTAATGAGGTATCACAGTGGGCGCCTGTGACGAGCGGTGTACCGCAGAGGTCAGTCCTAGGACCAGTGCTATTCTTGGTATATGTGAATGACATGACGGACGGGATAGACTCAGAAGTGTCTCTGTTCGCAGATGATGTGAAATTAATGAGGAGAATCACATCGGATGAAGACCAAGCAGGACTTCAAAGAGACACGGACAAGCTTGACATCTGGTCTAGCAACTGGCTTCTCGAATTTAACCCCACCAAATGCAAAGTCATGAAGATCGGAGAAGGGCAAAGAAGAACGCTGACAGAGTACAGTCTAGGTGGACAAAGGCTACAAACCTCAGCAAAGGAGAAAGGCCTTGGGGTGAGTATAATGCCAAGCACGTCTCCGGAAACACACATTAACCAGATAACCGCGGCAGCATATGGGCGACTGGCAAACCTAAGATTAGCGTTCCGTTGCCTTAACAAGGAATCGTTCAAGACACTGTACACCGTGTACGTCAGGCCCATACTAGAGTATGCAGCACCAGTCTGGAACCCACACCTGGTCAAGCACGTCAAGAAATTAGAGAAAGTACAAAGGTTTGCGACAAGGCTAGTTCCACAACTCAGGGGACTGCCCTATGAAGAAAGGTTGAGGGAAATAGGACTAACAACACTGGAGGACAGAAGGGTTAGAGGAGACATGATAACGACATACAAAATACTGCAGGGAATCGACAAGGTATAGTGACAGGATGTTCTAGAGAGGGAACACAGAAACAAGGGGACATAACTGGAAGTTGAAGACTCAGATGAGTCAAAAGGATGTTATGAAGCACTTCTTCAGCCATAGAGTAGTTAGGAAGTGGAATAGTCTAGCGAACGATATAGTGGAGGCGGGAACCATACATAGTTTTAAGACAAGGTTTGATAAAGCTCATGGAGCAGGGAGAGCAGAGTCCCAGTAGCGGACAGCGAAGAGGCGGGGCCAGGAGCTGAGTATCGACCCCTGCAACCACAATTATGTGAGTACAATTAGGTGAGTACACACACACACACACACACACACACACACACACACACACACACACACAGCCCTGGTGGCCCGGTGGCTAAAGCTCTCGCTTCACGCACGGAGGGCCCGGGTTCGATTCCCGGCGGGGCGGAAACATTTCGAAGTGTTTCCTTACACACACACACACACACACACACACACATACAACAGGCCTAGTGTCTAATCGACATGTGCCTAGGACAAAATAGTAACTAACACACACACATTTTCTTGAACTGTAAGAAGGCGTTTGACACAGTTCCACTCAAGAGATTAGTGCAAAAGCTGGAGAACCAGGCAGGGATAACAGGGAAGGCACTACAATGGATCAGGGAATACATGTCAAGAAGACAGCAGCGAGTCATGATACGTGGGCGCCTGTGACGAGTGGGGTTCCACAGGGGTCAGTCCTAGAACCGGTGCTGTTTCTGTTATTTGTGAACGACATGACGGAAGGAATAGACTCCGAAGCGTCCCTTTTTGGAGATAATGTGATGTTGATGAGAAGAATTCAATCGGACGAGGACCAGGCAGAACTACAAAGGGATGTGGACAGGCTGCAAGCCTGCCTTCAGTGGAGATGTTAACGTACAGCAGTATTTCAGCCTAGAAAGAAAAAGTGATATAAAAAGGATCATCATTGGCTTGGTATCTATTGTCTTGAATGTTCTCATTATCCATCCAACCAATTTCCTCGCAGATGTGATAGTGGCACTGCTGTGATTCTTGAAGGTTAAATCCTCAGACATTACCACTCCCAGATCCTTCACATTGCTTTTCCGTTCTATTGTGTGATTAGAGTTTGTAGTATACTCAGTTCTAGCTATTACATCCTCCAGTTTTCCATAACGGAGTAGTTGGAATTTGTCTTCATTGAACATCACATTGGTCTCCGTTGCCCATTGGAAAACTTGTTGGAGATTTGCCGTGTCCTCAATGGATAACACTCCCATGCAGATTCTAGTATCGTCCTAGTATCGTCTATGACTGATATGAGGATGAGGAACAGGATAGAGGCGAGTACAGTGCCTTGTAGAACAGAGGTCTTCACTATGGCAGCTTGCGATTTAACTGTTTACCACTACTATTTGTGATCGACTTGTTAGAAAGTTGAAGACCCATCTCCCTACTTTGCCAGTTATCCCTTTAGCACGCATTTTGTGTGCTATTACACCATGATCGCACTTGTCAAAGGCTTTTGCAAAATCTGTGTATACTACATCTGCATTCTTTTTGTTTTCCAGTGCATCCAAGACCATATCATAGTGGTCCAGTAGTTGCGAGAGGCAGGAGCGACCTGCTCTGAACCCATGTTGTACTGGATTGTGCAATTGTTGGGAGTCCAAGTTTTGCAATCCTGCTTCTTAGAACTCTTTCAAATATTTTAAAGATATGGGACGTTAAAGCTATTGGTCTATTGCTTTGCTGCCACCTTTATGCAGTGGGGCTATATCCGTTGTTTTTAGTGACTGTGGAATCTCACCCCTGTCTATGATCTTTCTCCATAGCATACTTAGGGCCCGTGAGAGGGGTTTCTTGCAGTTCTTAATGAACACAGAGTTCCACGAGTCTGGGCTTGGGGCTAAATGCATGGGCATATTGTCAAGGGATTTCTCAAAATCTAGTGGAGTTAGGGTTATGTCAGAAATTTGGCATACATTGACAGGGTTTTGAGGCTCATTCATGAAAAAATTGTTTGGATTGTCTATCTTTAGACTGATTAGTGGCTCGCTGAACACAAGCGTCATATTGAGATTTCAGTATCTCACTCATTTCTTTGTAGTCATCTGTGCAAGTCCCGTCTTGTCTGAGCAGGGGCCCTATACTAGATGTGGTTTTTGCCTTGTTTTTGGCATACGAAAAAAAAATATTTCGAATTTCTTTTATTTTCACTAATCGCTTTTAGCTCCTCTTGTCTCTCCTGGTTCCTGTATGAATCCATTAACTTAACTTCAATATTTTCCACTTCCCTGGTTAGCGCTTCCTTCCGTGTTTCAGATAATCTATCAGTCTTGAGGAGCTCAGTGATTCTTCGCCTTCGCCTTCGCCTTCACCTTCTCCGATGCATTTTCTGGTATATGTGAATGACATGACGGAAGGGATAGATTCAGGGATCTCCAAGTTTGCAAACGATCTGAAGTTAATGCGGAAAATTAAAAGGGAAGAAGATCAGATATGACTACAAAGGGATCTAGACAGACTGCAAACCTGGTCCAAAAAATGACTCCGGGAGTTCAATCCCACAAAGCGCAAATTCATCAAAATCAGGAAAGGTTAAAGAAGACCACAGACGCTAGGGCGGCCAAAGGCTACAAACCTTGTTAAAGCAAAAGGATCTTGGGGTGAGTATCATACTGAGCACATCTCTTGAGTCGCACATCAACCAAATAACCGCTGCAGAATATGGTCGCCTGGAATACTTAAGAATAGCGTTTTGACCCCAAAGAAAGAAGTCAATCAGGACGCTGTACACTGTGTATATCACTCTCATTTTGGAGTATGCAGCACCAGTATGGATCCCACACCCAGTGAAGCACATCAAGAAATTAGAGAAAGTGCAAAGGTTTGCAACAAGACTAGTCCCGTTCTGAGGTGAAAAGGGATTGCGTCAACACGCCATTTTAATCCCCCGTGTCTTGTTTTGGGAGGACGGTAGTACCTCCCTGGGTGGTTGCTGTCTACCAACCTACTACCTAGAAGTTTGTAATTACAGGAAAGTGGGTGCGGGAGGAAAGAAGAAAGATTGGTGGAATGATGATGTAAAGAGAGTAGTAAGGGAGAAAAAGTTAGCATATGAGAGGTTTTTACAAAGTAGAAGTGATGCAAGGAGGGAAGAGTATATGGAGAGAAAAAGAGAGGTTAAGAGAGTGGTGAAGCAATGTAAAAAGAGAGCAAATGAGAGAGTAGGTGAGATGTTATCAACAAATTTTGTTGAAAATAAGAAAAAGATTTGGAGTGAGATTAATAAGTTGAGGAAGCCTAGGGAACGAATGGATTTGTCCGTTAAAAATAAAAGAGGAGAGTTATTAAATGGAGGGAGAGTTAGAGGTATCGGGAAGATGGAGGGAATATTTTGAGGAGTTGTTAAATGTTGATGAAGATAGGGAAGCAGTGATTTCGTGTATAGGGCAAGGAGGAATAACATCTTGTAGGAGTGTGGAAGAGCCAGTTGTGAGTGTGGGGGAAGTTCGTGAGGCAGTGGGTAGAATGAAAAGGGGTAAGGCAGCTGGGATTGATGGGATAAAGATAAAAATGTTAAAGGCAGGTGGAGATATAGTTTTGGAATGGTTGGTGCTGTTATTTAATAAATGTATGGTAGAGGGTAAAGTACCTAGGGATTGGCAGAGAACATGCATAGTTCCTTTGTATAAAGGCAAAGGGGACAAAAGAGAGTGCAAAAATTATAGGGAAATAAGTCTGTTGAGTGTACCTGGTAAAGTGTATGGTAGAGTTATTATTGAAAGAATTAAGAGTAAGACGGAGAGTAGGATAGCAGATGAACAAGAAGGCTTTAGGAAAGGTAGGGTGTGTGTAGACGAAGTGTTTACAGTGAAACATATAAGTGAACAGTATTTAGATAAGGGTAAAGAGGTTTTTGTGGCATTTACGGATTTGGAAAAGGCTTATAATAGGGTGGATAGGGGAGCAATGTGGCAGATGTTGCAGGTGTATGGAATAGGAGGTAGGTTACTGAAGCAGTGAAGAGTGTTTATGAGGATAGTGAGGCTCAAGGTAGAGTGTAGGGGAGAGTGAGATGTGAATGCGAGGGTCTTGGCAAGAGGTGTGGGGTTAAAAGATAAAGAATCAAATACAAAGTGGGAGTTGTCACAGTTGCTTTTTGCTGATGACACTGTGCTTTTGGGAGATTCTGAAGAGGAGTTGCAGAGGTTGGTGGATGAATTTGGTAGAATAGATTTTTAGATTTTGCCACCGAAGTGGCTAGATTATTGTGCACCCCATATCCATCCTGTGGACGGTATATGGATACACAAAAGGCATATGGATACACAAAAGGCCTAGGCACTAGGCCCCAAAGGGGTTAACAATTGTACATTTGGATTTATATCTACATTTCAATTATATGTTACAAGCAAATTTAGGAAATTTGCTTAGTACAATTGGTATCTTATTTCATGAATAAGATATCTTGAAATGTCACATAGGTTATTATACTGTCTATCTCTATATTCCTCAATAAGTGCACAATTAAGCACATAGTGTTCAAGACAGTGACCATATGCCTGATCACATAATTTGCATTTAGTTTGATCATCATCTTTGTCTCCCAAACTGTCAGAAGTACCTGTAGCCAAGCCTAAGCCTGGCCACTACAACATCAGTCAGTCTGTTCACATTGCAAGTTGCTCAACAAACATGCCCATCTGTGTTCGCATTATCATGAGCACAGATTGGCACGTTCATGGAAATTAATTTGGATTTATATCTACAGTTTACTTATCTGTTACAAGCAAATTTAGGAAATTTGCTTAGTATAAGTGGTATCATACCTTCACTAATAAGATATCTTGACATGTCACATAGGGTATTATACTGTTTATCTCTATATTCCTCAATAAGTGGACAATTCAGCACATAATGTTCAAGACAGTGACCATAGGCCTGATCACATAATTTGCATTTAGTTTGATCATCATCTGTGTATCTCCCAAACTGCCAGAAGTACTTGTAGCCAAGCCTAAGCCTGGCCACTACAACGTCAGTCAGTCTGTTCACATTGCAAGTTGCTCCATAAACATACTTATCTACGTTCATGTTATCATAGTGGGTTATAGATCTACTCAGGCTTCTAACTGAATTCCTATAACAATCATTTTCATTATTTACTTCTCTCCTAATATTATTCCTAATGCTAGACACAGATATACCAAAGTTATATTCTACATTCTCCTTCTGGGTACTCTTCATAGGACAGACCCCTGAGTTGTCGAACTAACCTTGTCGCAAACCTTTGCACTTTCTCTAGTTTCTTTACGTGCTTGACCAGGTGTGGGTTCCAGACTGGTGCTGCATATTCTAGTATGGGCCTGACGTACACGGTGTCCAGTGTCTTAAACGATTCCTTGTTACGGTAACGGATCGCTAATCTTAGGTTTGCCAGTCGCCCATATGTTGCCGCAGTTATCTGGTTGATGTGTGCCTCCAGAGACGTGCTTGGCGTTATACTCACCCCAAGGTCTTTCTCCTTTGCCGAGGTTTGTAGCCTTTGTCTACCTAGCCTGAACTCTGTCAGCGGTCTTCTTTGCCCTTCTCCGATCTTCATGACTTTGCATTTTGTGGGATTGAATTCGAGAAGCCAGTTGCTAGACCAGAAGTCAATCTTGTCCAGGTTTGTTTGAAGTCCTGCTTGGTCCTCTTCCGATGTGATTCTCCTCATTAATTTCACATCATCTGCGAACAGAGACACTTCTGAGTCTATCCCGTCCGTCATGTCATTTACATATACCAGGAATACCACTGGTCCTAGGACTGACCCCTGCGGTACACCGCTCGTCACAGGCGCCCACTGTGATACCTCATCATGCACCATGACCCGTTGTTGCCTCCCTGTGAGGTATTCCCTGATCCATTCCAGTGCCCTTCCTGTTATACATGCTTGTTCTTCCAACTTCTCTACTAATCTCATGTGAGGAACTGTGTCGAAGGCCTTCCTGCAGTCCAGGAAAATGCAATCAACCCACCCTTCTCTCTCTTGCCTTACCTCTGTTACTTTATCATAGAACTCTAGGAGGTTTGTTACACAGGATTTGCCTTCCCGGAATCCGTGCTGTCTGGTGTTTATTATCCTGTTCAGCTCGAGTGCTCCACCATTCTTTTCCTGATCATTTTCTCCAGGACTTTGCACACTATACACGTAAGTGACACCGGTCTATAGTTTAGTGCCTCTTTTCTGTCTCCTTTTTTAAAGATGGGGACTACGTTGGTCTTCTTCCATACCTCAGGTAGCTGCCCAGTTTCAAGGGATGTGCTGAATATTATGGTAAGTGGCACACTCAGTACCTCAGCTCCTTCCCGAAGAACCCACGGGGAGATATTGTCCGGACCCATCGCCTTTGAGGTATCAAGGTCACTGAGTAACTGCTTCACCTCCTCCTCAGTTGTGTGTATGCCCTCTAGCACTTGATACATCCCTTGTTGGTGACACACCTCGTCCTGTCTACCCAGCTGCCTTCCTTCCTCCACTGTGAATACTTCCTTAAACCTCAAGTTGAGCTCCTCACATACCTCTTGATCGTTACTTGTGAGTTCCCCATCTTCTCTCCTCAGCCTTATCACCTGGTCCTTGACTGTTGTCTTCCTTCGGATGTGACTGTACATCAGTTTTGGGTCGGACTTAACTTTCGATGCTATGTCGTTTTCGTACTGTTTCTGGGACTTCCTCCGTACCTGTGCATACTCGTTTCTAGCTCTTCTACTAATCTCTTTGTTTACTTGGGTTCTTTGCCTTCTGTACCTTTTCCATTCTCTGACACTCTGAGTCTTTGCCTCCCTACACTTTTGGGTAAACCAGGGGCTCTTTCTGGCTTTCCCGTTTAAACTTTTTCCTCTGGGTATAAACCGTTCCTCTGCCTCCTTGCACTTTGCCTGTACGTATTCCATCATTTCATTTATTGTCTGTCCTTCCATTTGCCTTTCCCACAGAACCTCCTGCAGGAAATTCCTCATGCCTATGTAGTTTCGTCTTTTAAAGTCTGGTTTGTCTCTTTCGGTACCGTTTTCTCTCTCCACCTGTAGCTCTACAATGTACTCAAAGCTCAGCCCCATATGGTCACTGGCTCCCAGGGGGCTCTCGTGTGTTATGTCTTTAATATCTGAGCTGTTCAGGGTGAATACAAGGTCCAGTCTTGCTGGTTCATCTTCTCCTCTCACTCTGGTCGTGTCCCTGACATGTTGGTGCATCAGGTTTTCCATTACTACGTCCATCATCTTGGCTTTCCAAGTTTCTGTACCCCACGTGGTTCTTGGTTCTCCCAGTCGATCTCCCTGTGGTTGAAATCGCTCATGACCAGTAGCTTCGCTCTGCTCATGTGCGCTTTTCTTGCCACCTCCGCCAGAGTGTCCACCATCGCTCTGTTGTTCTCATCATATTCCTCACCTGGCCTCCTGCAGTTCTGTGGTGGGTTATACATCACTGCAATGACTATCGTGTGCTCCCCATACTGGATGGTACCTACTATGAAGTCCCTTTCTCAACACACCTCCATTCCTTCCATTTCCTCGAATCTCCAATGGTTCCTTACAAGCAGTGCCACCCCTCCTACCCCCCTGCTCCTTCTATCTTTCCTCAGGATCTGATATCCCTGTGGGAAGAATGCATCTGTTACTGTCTCATTTAGTTTAGTTTCTGTGACAGCTCTGATGTCTGGGGACACCTCACTTATTCTTTCATTCCACTCTTCACACGTATTCGTAATTACATCCGCGTTTGTGTACCAAACCTTCAATCTTGTTTCCAATACTGTGGCCCTTGGGAGATCTTGGTGGGTTGGGGGGGGCAAGGTGCCTATAGGAGGTTGCAGCATGGGTGGGGGGGATTGTATGGTTGGGGTATGGGTTGGTGGGGTGGAGTTTGTGGTGGGGGGGGGTAGCTGTGATAGTGGGTTTTGGGTTGCTGGGGTGGGGACAGGGGGACTGATGAGTGTGTGTGGTGTTAAAGTGTATGGTTGTCGTGGGTTTTTTGTGATTTGAGGCCCGCCGTGGGTACTTCCAGTGTGTGTGTTTGTCCTGCTTGGGCTTGGTGTCCTCCGTATCTCGCTGTCTCCTCTCTCTCCTCTCTTCGCCTTCTTATCTTCTCCTTCTGGGCCTCCCTCTCTTCCTGCGTTCTGTCCCGATCTAGGTATACATTCCGGTACCCCTGATTCGTCCTCAGCCGTGCTTTCTCTTGCAGGATCGTGGTGCGGGCTGATTCTTTCTTGAAGATTACCTTGAGAGGTCGATTTCTTCCCCTTGTGTACCACCCGATTCTCCGAAAATTTATCACTTGGGACGTGTCTCCCCCTATTGCTAGCATGATACCTTCGATCCTTTCTTTCTCCTCCTGTTTTCTTCTGTTGTGGGTGTCCCCTTCGACTTCCTTCAGGCCATAGATAAAGATCAATTTCTCCCTTTCCTCCTCCCACTGTGTCTCCCATTGCCTCGTCAGAGATGCATTAGCCTCTCCCAGTGCTGTCATGGTTGTATCCCCCGTGTTCCTTTGTGTGTCCGGCCTGCTCATATGTCCCTGTTCGCTGCAGTGTGTTGTTGGGGTCTCCACGTTTAGTGTGTCTGCTGCTTTTTCTAAACTCTCATGTGTTGTTACTGTGCTCTCATTCATTGTTACTGTGGTGCTCTTCTTGTCCCTGTCTGCCTCTTCTATATCCCTCTTGTGTGTTGTTAGTATCCTGCTCGTCTTGCTTCGGGCCCCACGTGTGTCTACCAGTGCCTGTGCATAAAAGAGTTCTCCTTTTTTCTACTCATTCCCTTTGGCTGTGTCTGCTGCACAAGCTCCGAATGCCGTTTCTGGCCAGGTACTTTTGTCTCTATTCTGTGTCAGTCCCTGCAGCTTCACTTCTAAGATCTGGATCTTGGCTTCTGCTTTTTTGACTTGCATTTCTCATTTTCTACTCTCCTCAGCTATCCTCTTCTCCATTCCCTCGCTGATCACCAATATCTTCCTCTCCCATTCCTTTTCCCTTTTATTGAGTTCCTCCTCGGTGATCACCAATATCTTCCTCTCCCATTCCTTTTCCCTTTTGATGATTTCCTCCTCCCACTCTGGCCTTCCCGGATCGGCAATCATCCTCCTTGTTGACACCCCTCTCCCTGAGCCTCCTATATTCCCATGGTGTGCCCTTGTGGATGTATTGAGAGTATCAGAAGAAGGGAGAAAGAAGAGGGATAGGGAAGGGGGTGAGGGAGAAAGGAGAAAGGATAGGGAAGGGGGAGAGAGATATCTTAGAGGAAGTGTGGAAGAGGGTGGATAGAGAGATAGAGAGAGAGAGGGAGAGGGAGGTAGAGAGATAGAGAGAGAGATAGGTACAGGGAGAGAGAGGGAGGTAGAGGGAGGGAGAGAGACGAAGAGAGAAAGAGATAGAGGGAGAAGGAGGGAGAGGGGGAGTGAGAGAGAGAGGTAGGGAGAGGGATAGGGAAGGGGAGATAGAGGGGGAGAGGGAGGTATAGAGAGGGGAGATAGAGGGGGAGAGGGAGGGAGAGAGAGAGGGAGGTGTGTGTATGAGGGAGAAAGGGAGGGAGATAGGGAGAGGGAGGTATAGAGAAGGAGAGAGAAAGAGGGAGGGTGTGTGTGTGAGGGAGAAAGGGAGGGAGAGAGCGAGGGGGAGATAGATTTTCAGAACGTTTGAACTACTATCCTAATATTATGCTAGAATTTTGCTGGTACTTATTCTATAAACGAATAATAATACTAAGCTAAGCTAAGACAAGCCTAATTGCTGGTTTGCGAGAGGGAGAGGGAGAAAGAGAGAGAGGGGGGAGAGAGAGATAGAGGGGAAGAGAAAGAGAGAGATGGATTAAGAGGGAGAGAGGGTATAGAGGGAGGGAGGTATAGAGGGAGAGAGGGTATAGAGGGAGAGAGGGTATAGAGGAGAGAGAGAGAGAGAGAGAGAGAGAGAGAGAGAGAGAGAGAGAGAGAGAGAGAGAGGGAGAGAGAGATAGAGGGGGAGAGAGAGATAGAGGGAGAGAGAGAGAGAGAGAGAGGGAGGGTGTGTGTGTGAGGGAGAAAGGGAGGGAGAGAGGGAGAGAGGGAGGGAGAGGGTGGAGTGTTAGTATGGGAGGGTATGGTAGGGTCGGAGGGGGGGGACTGTCGTGTCAGGTTTCAGCTGTGTCCCATCTACTTTTTGTGAGAACTTCCAGCAAGTTTGGAATACTTCAGAAAGTTAGGAATACTATCCTAATATTGTGCTAGAAATTTGCTAGTTATAACTCCAAAAAAGAAAAATGAATAACACTAACGCTAAGACAAACCCAACTGTTGGTTTATGTGAGTGTGTGCGTGTGTTTGTTTACCGCTGACTCACCGCGCTGCACTCCGCCACGTCTTTGAATTTGCTTCCTACCTTTCTTAGCTACAAATTCTAAAAGGAATACTACAACCTATATAACTGATAATAATATTATTGCTAATACAAGAACAGCTGTATGGTCTACTACACCTCGACTACTTCAAGTGTGTGTGTGTGTGTGTGTGTGTCTTGCCACCTCGTCCACCGTTTCTACCTATTCTAATTCTAGAATACTACTAAGCACTGCTACTAAAAGTTACTACTTATATACTGATAATAATATTATTGCTAATACACGAACAACTGTATGGTATACTACATCTATATCCCGACTAATTCAAGTGTATGTGTGTGTGTGTGTATGCGTACACATGAGTACATTTGGTTGGTAGCCCTGCGCCCTGACTTGTCTTCCTACCTATGAAATACGTATGAAATCAGCTCCTCCGGGCAGGGATTTTCCCCACAGCGTCAACAACTCAGGGCCAGAAACCTGCAAACCATAATTAAGATTTTGTACATTACATCCGATGTCTGCTGGGTCTGGTAGCTGTTTATCGGGATTCTCCTTCGGTGGCACCCTTCTGGGTACTGTACCTCTTTGTTTCTTTTCTGTTGGGCTCACTGTATGCAATCACCGTATTCCTCACTGCTTGCCTTGCACTTGTCTCCCTTACTTGGGTACCCCCAGTAGATATGCTCCCCACTGCGTTATAGTTCACTACGATATATTCTCCACTTCCTGCTGTGTGGCAACCGCTGTTAGGCCTATCTCCATCTCCCCTCACCGGCACTTTCACTATTTACTGTTTTTTTACTCTGTGATCACTCGTATTTCCCTGCTTTTTGGTTTTAAATGAGTATGACACTTTGACCTATGCCCACGCCTATTTGTTGCACTCGGATTCCCTCTAGGACCACACTATAAGACCCAATTTAGCGGAACTCAAAACTCACATGACTGTTAACACGATACACGATGTGTGTGACCACATCGTGTGTGTGTGTGTGTGTGTGTGTGTGTGTGTGTGTGTGTGTGTTTGAATGTGCATGGTTGTTGTGCGAATGATAAGAAAGAGATGATTGTGGATGCTATGAATGAGAATAAGCTAGATGTCCTAGCCTTAAGTGAAACAAAGCTGAAGGGGGTAGGAGAGTTTCAGTAGGGAGAAATAAATGGGATTAGGTCAGGGGTTTCAAACAGAGTTAGAGCTAAAGAAGGAGTAGCAATAATGTTGAAGGATACGTTATGGCAGGAAAAGAGGGAATATAAATATATCAATTCAAGGATTATGTGGAGTAAAATAAGGGTTGGGTGTGAAAAGTGGGTTATAGTAAGTGTTTATGCACCTGGAGAAGAGAGAAGTGTAGAGGAGAGAGAGAGATTTTGGGAAATATTGAGTGAGTGTATGGGGAGTTTTGAACCAAGTGAGAGAGTACTTGTGGTTGGGGATCTCAATGTTAAAGTGGGTAAAAATGTTGTGGAGGGAGTAGTAGGTAAATTTGGGGTACTAGGGGTAAATGAAAATGGGGAGCCTTTAATTGAGATATGTGTAGAAAGAGGTTTGGTAATAATTAATACATATTTTATGAAAAAGAGAATAAATAAGTATACAAAGTATGATATAGCACGTAATGAAAGTAGTTTGTTAGATTATGTATTGGTGGATAAAAGGTTAATGGGTAGGCTTCAGGATGTACATGTCTATAGAAGGGCAACGGATATATTGGATCATTATTTTGTTGTAGCTACAGTTAGAGTAAGTGGTAGATGGGACATAAGGAAAAATGCACAAGTGTATAAACTAAGGGAGGAGGAAGTTAGGGTGAGATATAAACAACTATTGGCAAAAATGTGGGCTAGTGCAAGTATGGGCAGTGGGGGGGTTGAAGAGGGTTGAGAGGGTGATTGCAGGAGGAAAGATTAGTGATTGGTGGAATGATAAAGTAAAGGGTGTGATAAAAGAGAAAAAGGTAGCTTATGAGAGGTTTTTACAAAACAGAAGTGTTGTAAGAAGAGCAGAATATATGGAGAGTAAAAGAAAGGTGAAGAGAGTGGTGAGAGAGTGCAAAAGAAGATGAAAGCAGATGAAAGAGTGAGAGTAACTAGAAAATTTGCTGAAAATAAGAAAAAGTTTTGGAGTGAGATAAACAAGTTAAGAAAGCCTAGGGAATGAATGGATTTGTCAGTTAAAAACAGAGTAGGAGAGTTAGTAGATGGGGAGCTGGAGGTATTGGTTAGATGGCGGGAATATTTTGAAGAACTTTTAAATGTCAATGAAGAAAGGGAGGCGGTAATTTCATGCACTGGTCAGGGAGGTATAACATCTTATAGGAGTGAGGAAAAGCAGGATGTGAGTGTGGGGGAGGTGCGCGAGGCATTACGTCGAATGAAAGGGGGTAAAGCAGCAGGAACTGATGGGGTCATGACATAAATGTTAAAAGCAGGGGGAGATATTGTGTTGGAGTGGTTGGTATTGTTGTTTAATAAATGTATGAAAGATTGGAAGGTACCTAAGGATTGGCAGAGATCGCGTATAGTTCCTTTATATAAAAAGAGTTTTAGTTTTGTTTAATATCATTATTATGCACCCCATTCCCATCCTGTGGGCGGTAGTCAGAAGATTACAGAGGTACATAATGGGTCCAGGGACTGAGCCCCAAAATTTTGATAGCTAAGGAAGATACAAAGGTAATTAACTCACAAGTTTCAAAGGTAATGAATCACGTAAGTTAGTAAATTTACTTACGTTTATACATGGTTACAATCATGAACAAATTATAAAGTAATGAGCAATTCACACGTCCAAACCCGGTCACAACTGTATTGAATTCTTGGTGCAAATATTAATTGTTGGGTCACACACACACACACACACACACACACACACACACACACACACACACACACACACACACACACACACACACACACACACACACATACACACACACACACACACACACGCCCCGATGGCATGGTGGCTAGCACTCTTGCTTCACGCACGGAGGGCCCGGGTTCAATTCCCGGCGGGGCCGAAACATTTCGAAGTGTTTCGTTACACACACACACACACACATACATACAACAGGCCTAGTGTCTAATCGACATGTGCCTAGGACAAAATGGTAACTAACACACACACAGTGGGCGCCTGTGACGAGCGGGGTCCCGCAGGGGTCAGTCCTAGGACCAGTGCTATTCTTGGTATATGTGAATGACATGACGGACGGGATAGACTCAGAAGTGTCCCTGTTCGCAGATGATGTGAAATTAATGAGGAGAATTTAATCGGAAGAGGATCAGGCAGGACTTCAAAGAGACCTGGACAGGCTGGACACCTGGTCCAGCAACTGGCTTCTCGAATTTAATCCCGCCAAATGCAAAGTCATGAAGATCGGGGAAGGACAAAGAAGACCGCAGACAGAGTATAGGCTAGGTGGCCAAGGCTGCAAACCTCGTTAAAGGAGAAAGATCTTGGGGTGAGTATAACACCAAGCACGTCTCCGGAAGCACACATCAACAAGATAACTGCGGCAGCATACGGGCGCCTGGCAAACCTGAGAATAGCGTTCCGATACCTTAGTGAGGAATCGTTCAAGACACTTTACACCGTGTACGTCAGGCCCATACTGGAGTATGCAGCACCAGATTGGAACCCACATCTGGTCAAGCACGTCAAGAAATTAGAGAAAGTGCAAAGGTTTGCGACAAGGTTAGTTCCAGAGCTCAGGGGAATGTCCTATGACGAAAGGTTAAGGAAAATCGGCCTGACAACACTGGAGAACAGGAGGGTTAGAGGAGACATGATAACGACATACAAAATACTTCGGCGAATTGACAAGGTAGATAGTGACAGGATGTTCCAGAGAGGAGACACAGAAACAAGGGGGCACAATTGGAAGTTGAAGACTCAGATGAGTCAAAGGGATGTTAGGAAGTATTTCTTCAGCCATAGAGTAGGAAGCATTTCTTCAGCCACAGAGTAGTCAGGAAGTGGAATAGTCTAGAGAAAGACATAGTGGAGGCAGGAACCATACACAGTTTTAAGACGAGGTATGATAAAGCTCATTGAGCAGGGAGAGCAGATACCCAGTAGCGGGCAGCGCAGAGGCGGGGCCAGGAGCTGAGTCTCGACCCCTGCAACCACAATTAGGTGAGTACACATACATACACTCACATACACACACACACACACGCACGCACACACACACACACACATACACATACACACACACACACACACACACGCCCTGATGGCATGGTGGCTAGCGCTCTTGCTTCACGCACGGAGACCCTGGTTCAATTCCGGCGGAGCGAAACATTTCGAAGTGTTTCGTTACACACACACACACACACATACATACATACAACAGGCCTAGTGTCTAATCGACATGTGCCTAGGACAAAATGGTAACTAACTAACCTGTCAGGAAGACAGCAGCGAGTCATGGTTCGTGGCGAGGTGTCAGACTGGGCGTCTGAGACGAGTGGGGTTCCACAGTGGTCAGTCCTAGGACCGGTGCTGTTTCTGGTATTTGTGAATGACATGACGGAAGGAATAACCTCCGAAGTGTCCCTCTTCGTAGATGATGAGAAGGATTCAATCGGACGAGGACCAGGCAGAACTACAAAGGGATCTGGAAAGCTGCAGGACTGGTCCAAGAATTGGCTCCTGGAGTTCAACCCCACCAAGTGCAAAGTCATGAAGATTGGGGAAGGGCAAAGAAGACCGCACACGGAGTACAGTCTAGGGGGCCAGAGACTACAAACCTCACACAAGGAAAAAGATCTTGGGGTGAGTATAACACCAGGCACATCTCCTGAGGCGCACATCAACCAAATAACTGCTGCAGCATACGGGCGCCTAGCAAACCTAAGAACAGCATTTCGATATCTTAACAAGGAATCGTTCAAAACCCTGTACACTGTGTACGTTAGGCCCATACTGGAGTACGCAGCACCAGTTTGCATCCCACACCTAGCCAAACACATTACGAAACTAGAGAAAGTGCAAAGGTTTGCAAGACGACTAGTCCCGGAGCTAAGGGGTATGTCCTACGAGGAGAGGTTAAGGGAAATCGACCTGACGACATTGGAGGACAGGAGAGTAAGGGGGGACATGATAACAACATATAAAATACTGAGAGGGATTGACAAGGTGGACAGAGACAGAATGTTCCAGAGATGGGACACAGCAACAAGGGGGCACAGCTGGAAGTTGAAGACTCAGATGAATCACAGTGATGTTTGGAAGTATTTCTTCAGTCACAGAGTGGTCAGGAAGTGGAATAGCTTGGGAAGAGATGTAGTGGAGGCAGGATCCATTCATAGCTTTAAGAAGAGGTATGTTAAGGCTCACGGCCAAGGGAGAGAGACCCAGTAGCGGCTAGTGAAGAGGCGGAGACAGTAGCTATGACTCGACCCCTGCAACCATAATTAGGTGAGTACAACTAGGTGAGTACACACACACGTAGTAATGCTTTATTTACAGGGAGCAAAGTCAGGGTATTTTTCCAGAATGGTCTGTAATATACCACTGTGGATAAAATACTTTGACATATCTTGAACATTTCTGAGTGAGTTGTCTCTGAATTCATTAATTTTATCGCATTCCAGTACATAATGACGCAGGGTGTGACAATAGTCCATCTGGTAAAGTTTACATTTCGTTTGGTCTACATCTGGTGGTGGTGATTTAACCTGCCAAAGATACTTATAATCCAGCCTGAGCCTGGCGGTAGTGACATCCAAGAGTCTGCTTATTTTGTTGGATGCATTATAAACATGTGGCTCCTCCTGCATGATAGAATGATGATAGATGGACAGACTGGTGTCAATCTCCCTGAGTCTTAAGTCAATAAAATTCAGTTGAAGTTCTTTTCGTATTATTGTTCTCAAACTGCTAACTGACACGCCAAGATTGTAATCTACTCCCTCTTTGAAAGCATACAACTTAGCCAATTTATCAGTTCTATCATGCATCTGAAGACCAATGTGAGATGGAATCCACAGCATGTGCACTCTGACTCTACTATCAACAATCCTAACATACCTGTTAGTTACCATTTTGTCCTAGGCACATGTCGATTAGACACTAGGCCAGTTGTATGTGTGTGTGTGTGTGTGTGTAAGGAAACACTTCGAAATATTTCCGCACCGCCGGGAATTGAACCCTGGCCCTCCGTGCGTGAAGCAAGAGCTTTAGCCACCAGGCCACGGGGCTGTGTATATAAAGGGAAGAGTGTCAAGAGATTGTAAAAATTATAGGGAAATACGTTTACTGAGTATAACAGGAAGTGTACGGTAGATTTATTAGTGAAATAATTAGAGGTAAGAAAGAGAGTAGGATCGCAGATGAGCAAGAAGGTTTTAGAGTGGGTAGGGGATGTGTAGATCAAGTGTTTACAGTGAAGCATATATGTGAACAGTATTTAGATAAAGGTAGGGAAGTTTTCATTGCATTTATGGATTTAGAAAAAGCATTTGATAGAGTGGATAGGAAAGCAATGTAGCAGATGTTGCAAGTGTATGGAATAGGTAGTAAGTTACTGAATGCTGTAAAGAGTTTTATGAGGATAGTGAGGCTCAGGTTAGGGTGTGTAGGAGAGAGGGAGATTACTTACCAGTAAAAGTAGGTCTTAGACAGGGATGTGTAATGTCACCATGGTTGTTTAATATATTTATAGATGGGGTTGTAAAAGAAGTAAATGCTAGGGAGAGGGTGGGATTAAATTATGGGGAATCAAGTACAAAATATGAGTGGATACAGTTACTTTTTGCTGATGATACTGTGCTCATTGGAGATTCTAAAGAAAATTTGAAAGGTTAGTGGACGAATTTGGGAGGGTGTGTAAAGGTAGAAAGTTGAATATGAACAAAGATAAGAGTAAGGTGATGAGAGTATCAAACGATTTAGATAAAAAAATTGGATATCACATTGGAGAGAGGGAGTATGGAAGAAGTGAATGTTTTCAGATATTTGGGAGTTAACTTGTCAGCGCATGGGTTTATGAAGGATGAGGTTAACCATAGAATTGATGAAGGAAAAAAGATGAGTGGTGTGTTGAGGTATCTGTGGAGACAAAAACGTTATCTATGGAGGCAAAGAAGGGAATGTATGAAAGTATAGTGGTATCAACACTCTTATATGGGTGTGAAGCTTGGGTTGTAAATGCTACAGCGAGAAGGCGGCTGGAGGCAATGGAGATGTCCTGTCTAAGGGCAATGTGTGTGTAAATATTATGCAGAGAAGTCGAATGTGGAAATTAGGAGGAGGAGTGGTGTTACTAAAAGTATTAGTCAGGAGGGTTGAAGATGGGTTGTTGAGGTGGTTTGGTCATTTAGAGAGCATGGATTAAAGTAGAATGACTTGGAGAGCGTATAAATCTGTAGGGAAGAAAGGAGTGGTAGGGGACGTCCTCGAAAAGGTTGGGGGAGGGGTAAAAGAGGTTTTGTGGGCGAGGAGCTTGACTTCCAGCAAGCGTGTGTGAGCGTGTTAGATAGGAGTGAATGGAGAAGAATGAAATTGGAACATGACGAGCTGTTGGAGTGTGAGCAAGGTAATATTTAGTGAAAGGATTCAGGAAACCAGTTATTATAGGTTTAGCCGGACTTGAGTCCTGGAAATGGGGAAATACAATGCCTACACTTATATATATATATATATATATATATATATATATATATATATATATATATATATATATATATATATATATATATATATATATATATATATATGTAAGAAACCACTATGAAAATAGAGGAATTCCAGGTTTGTGACTACTCACATTATCAAGGAACTATAATGATAATGTGAGTAGTCACGAAAGCTTGAATTCCTCTATTTTTCATAGTGGTTTCTTCATATTTTGATATCACCTGTTTACTGTGATCTTTTGCATATATATATATATATATATATATATATATATATATATATATATATATATATATATATATATATATATATATATATATATTTTTTTTTCTTCTTCAAAAAAGGGGCTTTTCCCCCACCGGGGCCCTAAGAAAAAAAAAAATTTTTTTAACTTTAGTAATGTATACATGAAAGGGGGTTTCTTTGCTCCCCATTTTAGTCGATTTTAGACCCCATGGTTACGGGGGAAGAATTCGTTCCACTTCCCATGGAGATAAGAGGAAATAAGAACAAGAATAGTAAGAAAATAGAAAAAAACCCAGAGGGGTGTGTATATATATGTTTGTACATGAATGTTAGTGTGACCAAATGAAAGTAGAAGTAGCAAGATGTTCCTGAAATCTTGCATGTTTATGAGACAAAAAAAGAGTCACCAGCAACCTACCATCTTGAAAAAAAATTTCGGCTTAATTTTATACTCACTTGGCAGGACGGTAGTACCCCCTGGGGGTTGCTGCTACCAACCTACACCTGGGATATATATATATATATATATATATATATATATATATATATATTTTTTCAAAAAAAAGTTGACAGGTCCTTAGCTTCGAACTATAGCCCAAAAAAGCCTGACATCCATAGGGGGGAAAATTTATGGAATCAAAATTCCCGAGGCAATTCCGCCTTACAATTTTTTAAATTTTTTTTTTTACTAAGGTATTTGAGGAGGAGATCATGGTAATGAATATGATATTGTGTATATGGATTTCAGAAAGGCTTTGATAGAGTCCCACATCAGAGACTATTGAGGAAAATTAATGCACACAATATTAGGAGAAATTTTTTCCATGGCTGACAAATAGGCAGCAGGGGTTTGCATAATTGGGGAAATCAGATTTGGGGAAAGGGTTTAAAAGGGGTGTTCCACGGGGGGTCAGTGTTGGGCCCTCATCTATGTCTTTTATGTGATTGTGAACAAACAATCTTTATAAACGAAATAGGGGGGGAATAAATAACGACATTAAATTTTCGGATGACACCAAATATTCCGTCCAATTCATTCTGACGAGGACATTAGAGCACTCCAGGAAGAATAGACTGATTTGAATAGACTGATGCAGTGGTCGGAGAAGTGGCACAGGCAGTCTAATATAGACAAATGCAAATTCAAACTTTGGGACATGAAAATAACCATGCTACATATAAAAAAATAAAGTAGATCTTAATACCACTGTTTGGGAAAAAGGTTTTGGGGGTTTTGGGTTAGAGAATTAAAACCAAGAAAAAGTGAAAAGGGCCCAATAAAAAAAGAATCCTTGGCTTCATATCAAGAAGCATAAATAAAGGAGCCCCCCGGTTGTTCTTCAACTCTTATATCCTTGGTTAGGCCTCATCTAGATAATGCTAAAATTTTTGGTGAATATTACAGAATGGATATAAATGCACTGGAAAAATACAAAACGGGATGACAAAGGGTCCCATCTATTAGAAATCTTCCCATGAGGATAGACTGAGGGTCCTGAATCTGCACTCTAGAAAGACGGGAAATTTGGGGGGTGTGATTGAGGTGTATAAATAGAAAACAGGGAAAAATAAAGGGGGTGTAAATAGCGTGCTGAAAATATCAATAGACAGGACTCACAGCAATGGGTTTAAGTTGGAAAAAACAGATTCAGGAAGGATATAGGAAAGCACTGGTTTGGAATAGAGTTTGGGGTGAGTAGAACAAACCCCCGAGCACAGTTATAGTGGCTAAAACATTGTGTTTTTTAAAATAGGTTAGATAAATACATGAGTGGGTGAGTTGGGCCTGACTATCTTGTGCTACTAGGTCAGATGCCGTGTTTTTCCCAAAAGAATGTGACCTGACCTGACTAGGTTGGGGGATTGGCTTGCCTAGGGAAAAATTGATCTGCCTCGCATGGGCCAGTAGTCCCGCAGTGTAAGAAAGAAAAAATATATATATATATATATATATATATATATATATATATATATATATATATATATATATATATATATATATATATATATATATATTTTTCTTTGGAATAGGTAAAACTGGTCAATTAGCAAGAACTTGTTTAAAATTTAATCCTTTCTTAAATTTTCCCCTATACATTTAAGGATATATTTTATTCATTTATGTTAATGAAAAAGTTAATAATTTTGGAAAGCCCCTTTTTAAAAAACTTACCTAACCTTATTATAATAACCCTCAATTTAATTTATCCTAACCCAATAAATATATTTTAGATAAGTTTACAATAATTTAGTAATAAACAAACACAATGAAATATATTTTTACATTAGGTTCAGAATGATTTTTGCGAAATTTTTGGGATACACAAATTTTCGCTTGCCTTATTCGGCAAGAAGAGCGTTGCTATTTAAGCCAAAATATCAAGTTTTACCTATTCGGAAATAATTATTTTTATTATATATATATATATATATATATATATATATATATATATATATATATATATATATATATATTATATAAAAGATGGGGGGTAGGAGAAGTGGAATATTAAAAGGGGAATCAGGAAGAAATCCAAATATTCTTCCTTGAACCCTTTTTTATCCACTTCTCCGAGGCTATGGGTCCCAAATTTGTACCAGTTTTTGGGCCCCATCCTTTTGTATGTATATATATATATATATATATATATATATATATATATATATATATATATATATATATATATATATATAAATATATTTAAAAAAAAATACTATAAAAAATGAGGAATTCCAAGCGCTTTCGTGACAAATTACATTATAAAGGGGAAATTTCCCCTTTTTTTTCATAGTGGTTTTTTGGGATATTTTGATATCACCTGTTTACTGTGATTTTTTTGCATATATATATATAATATATATATATATATATATATATATATATATATATATATTTTTTTCTAATTAAACATCATTAAGAACTTGCAATGTTGCAAAAAAAATGGAGGAGATCCAAGCAGATACGATTACGGGGGGCGCCTTCCCCACTCAGCAAAGGAGCTCCGGATTGTGTCTTTTTGGACCTCCTCCTCTTTTCTGCAACATTGCAAGCTATTGATGATGTGTTGATGGCTAAGAAAGGCCTGGAACTATCATTCAACTCCTCCCGTGGTTTTTTTGCATTTTGGGATCTTTTTTTCCCCCTATGTCCAAAACCGCATTTTTATTCCACTTTTTTTTTTTTTTAATTTGGATTACTAACCATATCTGTTAACCATGTCACTTAGAGTTGAAAGTAAAACTGGGCAGAGAAATCAGAAACATAATTTGTATCTGTTTGGTTTTAATCGAGTGTTATTACAAATTTTGTGTAATTCAAACTCATTTATTAATGTGTTATTTTGGTTGTGATGCTGCTGCTGTTGTCCATCTTGACTTGTTCTGGGCTGACTTGGGTGACAGTAAGGAGGCAAGTCAGCCCTCTGTTTCCCAAAGGGGCCTGCAGAGCACTTCAGTTCCACTCCCGGCGATCATACAGTTTGAGCAGAGCATTCCACGCTACTGGGAAAGCTACTGGGAGGTGGTGACGAAGGACAAGACTCCAGTAGCGTGTGTCAAGAACCGGGGGTGAAGCTGAGACTACAGTTCGCCCAGGGGGTCTCGCTGTGATGGTGGTAGGGGGTGGCAACAGACGGCCCCACCCGGCGTTCACGCCTTTGGGGAAGGATCGGGGACAATATGTATTCAATTTGAATTTTCGCCGATGGCTCCTTCAGCATCGACCTTAACCGACCCCAAAAATTTCGCTTCATTCAGCGCCTTGACCAGGATTTCCAGAACTTCTCCCCAAAAACCAACCAAAGCTCAGATCAACAAAAAATATTTCCTTCAAGGGGGAGTTTTTCCCAAATTTCTTGGGGAAAAAGGGCCCAACATGACATTTGGAGGGCCAAAGGTTCAATTTCCAGTCGTGGAAAGCTCGGGCAATGTCTGGGGGAAAAAAAAGGGAAAGCTACAGAGGGGGCGTACCTTTTTTCTACAGCCCTCAGACACAATAGTCCTGGCCCCACACATGGGCAAGACACTGTCGAAGTCAAAGTGACCTCTCAGCGTGCTTTCCTGACTACCTGGTAGGAGTACACATTTCCAAATCCACCATCCATACCCTTCCACGTTAGAAGTGAGGTAAAGGGGGGGGGGTCGGTACCACACCCAAGCGCAACTTTGAGCGGTTTTTATACCATCAGTGATACGCTGGGTGGCTCTAAAAAAAATGGCCCTTTAGGTTCCCCCAACAATCACGGGCGGGACCGACACGCTCTTCTCCTCCACTGTTGAACACGGGGAAAACGACTGTGCTGGCAGTGGTTCCTGCTGGGGGTTTTTGGGGCAGAGGGTTCCCCAAAATTTTTAACAGATCCCACCACCATCCCCTAACATTAATCTCTGCCTCGCCTGCTACTAACGTCATGCAGCTCACATTCCCGGGATATTATTTTGTTGAGGACATTTATATGGAAATATCTAACCAATAAATAAAACAGTAGTAATTGGGAAATGATAAGGAACAATTTTGAAAAAAAGGTGATCATGTTTCACTGTGATGCGGTGTGTGCTACTTTACAGTGATTTTGTGCTACTTTCGGGATGCGGTGTGTGCTTTCTTTTCAGGATGCGGTGTGTGCTACTTTTTCAGACGTATCGATTCTTTTACTTGTTATTACTGAAATCAAGCACCATTAATAATAATAATAATAATAATAATAATAATAATAATAATAATAATAATTTTTTTTTGGACATGATACAAAAATTACATTTGGTTATTGAGATTACATGAGGTGTACATGCCAAAAGCCC
>WNWK01029383.1:0-24466 GCA_009830355.1 Cherax destructor | reverse complement strand
TGGAAAATATTGGTATTTTCCGAAAGTTGTAATTGATAAACTTTCCAATATGAACAGATATCCTTAATGTACCGCTGGTACATGGGGTATGTAATAGAGAACCATCATACCAGCGGGGAGGAAGCGGGAAGAGGCTGGGCAGGGAGGAGGTAGAGGGGAATGGCAGGAGTGAACAGCGAGCCTACCGACCGATTCAGGTGATGGATGGCGAGCGAATTTGAGATTCCGCCAAATCGGATTTAATTACCTCCTTTCGTAATGTGGAGGAATATCCAGTGACGCGGGAATATCAAGTGGGACAATCGGTCCAGGAGGTCCAGTAATCGGACAATAATTGTGAAATAAGGTGCCGCCGCGAGTGAGCGGCCATAGGCCTATTTGAACTGAGTGAAATGACCATACGGCAGGATAAAGTCGTAACCCTGATGCGGGGGAGTTCATCTTAGAAGAGACTGAAATATATTCGATGAACTTTGGGAAATGGTGAATATAGTGAAACCGAGTTGTAAATAATCAGGGGTTGATTGCATCGAGCGGGTCTGGCTTGGGTACGCCATACCCCGACCGCCATATTGGATGTGATTGAAATGAACTAACATATCGCAAGTTATCTACTCGAAATTCAAGTATCGAGACTGTGAATGTGTATAAACTAGTGGGGCATTAAGCCGGGATATACGTAATATGTAAAGTTATACGTATAAACAGTACAAAAGGTCGGATTAGTGAGAGGATCTGATTCGCTACCCCGACCAACCACATGTTAACTAACGCTCGGTCTCGTGGGCGTATAAGAGTGCACGGAAATTAACCTTCCTTGACTCGACGAGACAGCTAATACCATCGCGATCGAATCAGATCGCAGGAGGATGTCAACAACGGAACGACTCCCTCATCTAAAGCTAAGTACTCTGCTTGCAACTTTGTTATTGGCCAATGATATTGTTACGCACAGTAGATGTACTTTAGCTAGGTCAACGATCTACGATACACCGCTATGATGCTGTTAATTAGGTGAGTGTTGGTCATGTTAATTTAACTAAGTGTTCTCTACCTCTTCTCCTGAGTGATCAGTTGTTTAATAACCAATACAGTCCACTTAAATTTAATATAACATAACTATAATAAATGATCTTCTCAGATTTATTTATACTGGTCCAGAGTGCAGTGGGCTAACGAGAATATTGAAGGTACCCCCTCGGTGCGGCCAGGAGCGGGTAAAGTTCTCACATACCTTAAAGGGAATGACTGCGGTAAAATTATACGAGTCTGTCATCTCCCTGGGAGTTTGTTTATTGCTAGTGGCGGTGTCCCAGATAGACTTATCTCTCACAATTCCCCACAGCGCCCGTTGGTCCGTCCTGAACCGGATGTGATTAGTGAATTAATCATTATTGAATTAATTAATTAATAAATAAGTGACTGATCATAGGAAGTGAGTATAGAGTACACAGTTAATTAATTGTGTGGTGGACAGTAATTAGTCCAATTAATTGCTAGCACAGGCGTGGCTACGATTTGTGCAAGAGTAAGGTGTGAGAATCACCTTTATAAACAATTTATTTAATTTGTGACGTCAGTGGTTATTAATTCTACAACCATGGCTGAACTTAATGGAGTTAGTGTGGCTGGCAAGCCCATGAATAATAAAGGGTCTATTTAATTTGTACCCTCAGTGGTTATTGATCCTACAACCATGACTGAACTTAATGGAGTTAGTGTGGCTGGCAAGCCCATGAATAATAAAGGGTCTATTTAATTTGTACCCTCAGTGGTTATTGATCCTATAACCATGGCTGAACTTAATGGAGTTAGTGTGGCTGGCAAGCCCATGAATAATAAAGGGTCTATTTAATTTGTACCCTCAGCGGTTATTGATCCTATAACCATAGGCTGAACTTAATGGAGTTAGTGTGGCTGGCAAGCCCATGAATAATAAAGGGTCTATTTAATTTGTACCCTCAGTGGTTATTGATCCTATAACCATGGCTGAACTTAATGGAGTTAGTGTGGCTGGCAAGCCCATGAATAATAAAGGGTCTATTTAATTTGTACCCTCAGCGGTTATTGATCCTATAACCATAGCTGAATTTAATGGAGTTAGTGTGGCTGGCAAGCCCATGAATAATAAAGGGTCTATTTAATTTGTACCCTCAGTGGTTATTGATCCTATAACCATGGCTGAACTTAATGGAGTTAGTGTGGCTGGCAAGCCCATGAATAATAAAGGGTCTATTTAATTTGTACCCTCAGGGTTATTGATCCTATAACCATGGCTGAACTTAATGGAGTTAGTGTGGCTGGCAAGCCCATGAATAATAAAGGGTCTATTTAATTTGTACCCTCAGTGGTTATTGATCCTATAACCATGGCTGAACTTAATGGAGTTAGTGTGGCTGGCAAGCCCATGAATAATAAAGGGTCTATTTAATTTGTACCCTCAGTGGTTATTGATCCTATAACCATGGCTGAACTTAATGGAGTTAGTGTGGCTGGCAAGCCCATGAATAATAAAGGGTCTATTTAATTTGTACCCTCAGTGGTTATTGATCCTATAACCATGGCTGAACTTAATGGAGTTAATGTGGCTGGCAAGCACAGAGAGACTAATGTGAAACTGGCACCCTCCGTAGTAAGCAATGACTCGGTGGGACCAGTAAGTGTTTTGATAGGCAGTGACTATTATGCCACCTTCGTGAAGGGTATGACGAAGAAAGGTGGTGTCACTCTTCTCAACATTGGTGAAAGCCATGTAATTTATGGCAGGCTTCCTCGCAGTAATGAATGACTGGAGGAAGCCATAAATACAGTCACGGTGTGTCTTGCTCATGAAAGTTAACCCCAGTGTAAATAATCTTCTATAGAGGATGCTGTTAAACCAGTGCATAAATTGTGGGAACTGGACAGTGGGAATGAATGTAAATGAAGAAAGTCCAGATGATTCCTTCACTCAGGAACAATACCTGAAGGATGTTAAATTTGAGTCTGGACAATACTGGGTGCGACTCCCATGGAAGCTAAACCATCCGGAACTACCCACTAATTACCGGATGGCGTATGGTCAGTTAAAGGCCCAGCTCCACGAATTGAGTAAGACACCAGAATTGTTGACTGCTTATAATGGATAATTAATGAACAGTTAAATAATCAGTTCATAGAGGAGGTACCCCCTGAACAAGCCAATATTCATGGCCACTACTTACCTCATCACGGAGTGAAGAAGGATTCCAAAACCACTCCTTTGAGGATCGTGTTTAATTGTAGTGCCAGGGGTAATAAAAATGTACCTAGTTTGAATGATTGTTTAATGACAGGTCCGTCGCTGACGGAGAAATTGGGTGATGTGTTATTGAATTTCAGAGTTAATAGTTATGCCTTTACGGCAGACATAAGTAAAGCTTTCCTGAGAGTGGGATTGCAAGAGACGGATCGGGATTACACAAGATTTCTGTGGCCAGAGGATCCTAGCAATCCACTTAGTCCGCTGAAAACTTTCAGATTCAGAAGTGTCTTATTTGGGGCTACTTCTAGTCCGTTCTTACTTCAGGCGACGATAAATGCGCACCTTAAACGTACAGGCGGTCCACTGAGTGACATAATGAGTAAACAATTCTATGTGGACAATTTCCTGGGGGTGACGTCAACTGAAGAGGAGCTAATGAAGATATATGAAGGGGCTAATGACATAATGCAAGGTGCAAATATGCCGCTCAGGGAGTGGAACAGTAATTCGTCCAGGTTAAAGGACCGAATAAATAAAGATAATCCCGGCGATGAAGTATCTGGGTGCAGCAATGTATTGGGACTGACTTGGGATACTGAAAGAGACTTGATATCGTTAAAGTCTAATAATTATAGTATGCCCAAGAAATTAACGAAGAGAACCCTGCTTGCTGAAGTTTCAAAATGTTTCGATCCACTAGGCTTAGTGGCGCCTCTTAAAATCCGAGGGAAGTTGGTACAAGAGGCATGGAAGCAGAAGTGTGCTTGGGATGAAACCCTACCTGAGGAATTCGTTAACAGGTGGGAAGAATTAATTGGTGATTATGAGAAAGTTCCAATGTTGGAGTTCCCGCGGTGTGCAGTCCACTCTGGAGTGGAAAATACACTCCGCATTTTTGCGATGCTTCTAAATTGGCGTATGGAGCAGTCGCTTATTTTCAATGTGATAAAGATATCTCTCTTGTCATGTCTAAAACTAAAGTGGCTCCAATTAAATTACGTACTTTACCTCAGTTGGAATTAACCGCCATTTATGTGGGTGTCAAATTAGCTGATTGTTTACGGAGTAAATTGCCGGAGATAAATATTAGTGACACCACAATTTGGTCTGATAATGAGGTATCCTTGCAGTGGATTCGTAACGAAAAACAGCAAGATTGTGTACGTGCAAAATAGTCGCAAAAATTTACGAGATACAATTTGAATCGTCTAACAACGAACTCTGCCCGGCCGCAGTGTGGAAAATATTGGGTATTTTCCGAAAGTTGTAATTGATAAACTTTCCAATATGAACAGATATCCTTAATGTACCGCTGGTACATGGGGGTATGTAATAGAGAACCATCATACCAGCGGGGAGGAAGCGGGAAGAGGCTGGGCAGGGAGGAGGTAGAGGGGAATGGGCAGAGAGTGAACAGCGAGCCTACCGAGCCGATATCCGGTGATGGGATGGCGAGCGGAATTTGTCGTAGACGTCCGCCAAATCGGAGTTAATTACCTCCTTTCGTAATGTGGAGGAATATCCAGTGACGCGGCGAATATCAAGTGGGACAATCGGTCCAGGAGGTCCAGTAATCGGACAATAATTGTGAAATAAGGTGCCGCCGACGAGTGACGCGGCCATAGGCCTATTTGAACTGAGTGAAATGACCATACGGCAGGATAAAGTCGTAACCCTGATGCGGGGGAGTTCATCTCAGAAGAGACTGAAATATATTCGATGAACTTTGGGAAATGGTGAATATAGTGAAACCGAGTTGTAAATAATCAGGGGTTGATTGCATCGAGCGGGTCTGGCTTGGGTACACCATACCCCGACCGCCATATTGGATGTGATTGAAATGAACTAACATATCGCAAGTTATCTACTCGAAATTCAAGTATCGAGACTGTGAATGTGTATAAACTAGTGGGGCATTAAGCCGGGATATACGTAATATGTAAAGTTATACGTATAAACAGTACAAAAGGTCGGATTAGTGAGAGGATCTGATTCGCTACCCCGACCAACCACATGTTAACTAACGCTCGGTCTCGTGGGCGTATAAGAGTGCACGGAAATTAACCTTCCTTGACTCGACGAGACAGCTAATACCATCGCGATCGAATCAGATCGCAGGAGGACGTCAACAACGGAACGACTCCCTCATCTAAAGCTAAGTACTCTGCTTGCAACTTTGTTATTGGCCAATGATATTGTTACGCACAGTAGATGTACTTTAGCTAGGTCAACGATCTACGATACACCGCTATGATGCTGTTAATTAGGTGAGTGTTGGTCATGTTAATTTAACTAAGTGTTCTCTACCTCTTGTCCTGAGTGATCAGTTGTTTAATAACCAATACAGTCCACTTAAATTTAATATAACATAACTATAATAAATGATCTTCTCGGATTTATTTATACTGGTCCAGAGTGCAGTGGGCTAACGAGAATATTGAAGGTACCCCCTCGGTGCGGCCAGGAGCGGGTAAAGTTCTCACATACCTTAAAGGGAATGACTGCGGTAAAAATTATACGAGTCTGTCATCTCCCTGGGAGTTTGTTTATTGCTAGTGGCGGTGTCCCAGATAGACTTATCTCTCACAATTCCCCACACAGTTCTCATCCACCCTAATTGGCCACATACTTTGTAACCGCCATGAGAACATTAGTCAGTCAGGGGTCATTACCACAGGTCTTAGTGATCATTTCATCATTTACTGTACCAGGAAAATCACTAGGGAGCGGATAGGCCTACACAGGACAATAAAAATTAGGTCAACTAGAAACTACAATAAAGAAACACTGGTAAATATGCTACACAATTGTGATTGGTCATTGATAACAAGTTGCACGGACGTAAATGATGCCTGGGAAAAATTCAAAACAATGTTCACTGCCATCCTTGATAATATTGCACCAGTTAAAGAGGTTAGGATTAAACGAAGAACTGAACCCTGGATGACTACTGAGATATTAGATAATATGAAATTCAGAGACCAGTTGATAAAAAGATTTAAGGCAAATAGACAGGATATTGCAGCGCTAAATGAATTCCAAAGGGTGAGGAACAGAGTGCAGAGGCTTATAAAAGGCGCAAAGGATTGCTCAAAAATCGAAGAGTACAAGAATAACCCTAGAAAGCTCTGGGAACAACTAAAACAGTTGGGGTATAGCCATAAACCCGTAGATAGATCTAACATAGTACTAAATGTTGATGGTAAATTAGACACATATGCAACACTTGGGTATCTTTATTGAGAAAACGTTTCGCTACACAGTGGCTTCATCGGTTCATACAAAGGAGAATCGTGAAGAACAGGAGGAGTTGGGTCGATGTTGTCAGTCCATCAATCTTATGTGCAAAGAGGTAGCTTATATACTGTAGACAGGAGAGGTGCAGCAGTCGTAGAGGTGTCACATTTGCCCAATGTGGAAGTAGGTCGTGCCCAAGGGTTAGGCAAGCGAAGAAATCCCTGTATTAAGATACCAAGATATTGCTGTGTCAGACAGGATGTAGATGAATGGTTCAGAGAACCGACGAGTTGGTAAATTAGACACATATGCAACACTTGGGTATCTTTATTGAGAAAACGTTTCGCCACACAGTGGCTTCATCAGTTCATACAAAGGAGAATCGTGAAGAACAGGAGGAGTTGGGTCGATGTTGTCAGTCCATCAAATGTGACACCTCTACGACTGCTGCACCTCTCCTGTCTACAGTATATAAGCTACCCTCCCACTTAGTGCCAGAGATCTGGCGCATGAGTGCAGTGCGGCGTGCACATGAGAGGTGGATGGCTATTATGTGTTTCCTCCACGTCAAGAGTGGTGCATCCAAAGTGACACCCAACCATCTATGAGAAGAGACCAAAGGGAGTGGTGTCCGACCCAATGAAACAGATGGAAGAGTAGAGAGGTGTCGTCTAGTAAAACGTAAGAGCCGGGACTTGGCGACACTAACCTCCAAACCCCAGGTGGCAGCCCATGATGTTATGCACTGTAGAGCATGCTGAAGGTTTTTTTGTGCAGCCAGCAAAGTAGTGGCACCGTACATAAGGGCCACATCATCCGCATACACCAGGGTATGCACGCCCTGTATGGAAGGGAGATTTGACATTAATACAGAAAAAAAGGAGAGGACTAAGAACGGATCCCTGGGGCACTCCCCGGTATATAAGATGGGGTGAGGACATCGTGCCACCTACTGCAACCCGGAAGGTTCGCCCTTGTAAAAAGTTGCGCATCCAATGGAGGGGGGCTCCTGCCAGCCCCATGCAAGCTAGCTTAAAAAGTATCGCCGTGTGGGATGCAGAATCAAATGCTCCACGCAGATCCAAAAAGGCAGCCAGAAGGAACTCCCGGCTTTCGAATGAAGTATGCACTAACTGCACAAATTGAAGCAAAGAGTCGAGGGTGGATCGACCCTCACGGAAGCCACTCTGGTTTTCAGGTAAGAGGACATGTTCCTCAGTCCACCATGAGAGACGGGTGGCCACTAGTCTTTCCAACACTTTACCCAACCTGGAGTTTACCTGGAGAGAATTCCAGGGGTCAACGGCCCTGTGGCCCGGTCTGTGACCAGGCCTTATGTTGGACCAGAGCCTGATTAACCAGGCTGTTACTGCTGGCCGCACACAGTCCAATGTACGAACCACAGCCTGGCTGGTCAGGTACCGACTTTAGGTGCCTGTCCAGTGCCTGCTTGAAGACAGCCAGGGGTTTGTTGGTAATCCCCCTGATGTATGCTGGGAGGCAGTTGAACAATCTTGGGCCCCTGACACTTATTGTGTTGTCCCTCAACGTGCTAGTGGCACCCCTGCTTTTCATTGGGGGGAAGTTACATCGCCTGCCGAGTCTTTTGCTTTCGTAGGGAGTGACTCTCGTGTGCAAGTTTGGTACTAATCCCTCGAGAATTTTCCACATGTATATAATAATGTATCTCTCCCGCCTGTGTTCTAGAGAGTACAGGTTTAGGAACTTCAAGCATTCCCAGTAATTGAGGTGGTTTGTCACAGTTATGCGTGCCGTGAAGGTTCTCTGCACATTCTCAAGGTCAGCAATTTCACCCGCCTTAAAAGGTGCAGTTAGTGTGCAGCAATATTCCAGCCTAGATAGAACAGGCGATCTGTAAAGTGTCAACATGGGCTTGGCATCCCTGGTTTTGAAGGTTCTCATTATCCATCCTGTCATTTTTCTAGCAGATGTGATTGCTACGTTGTTATGGTCCTTGAAGGTGAGATCCTCTGACATGATCACTCCCAGGTCTTTGACATTAGTTTTTCGCTCTATTGTGTGGTTTGAATTAGTTTTGTACTCCGATGAGATTTTAATTTCCTCACGTTTTCCGTATCTGAGTAATTTAAATTTCTCATCATTAAACTTCATATTGTTTTCTGCAGCCCATTTAAAGATTTGGTTTATGTCTGCTTTAAGTCTTGCAGTGTCTTCAACGGTGGACACTGTCATACAGATTCGGGAGTCATCTGCAAAGGAAGACATGGCACTGTGGCTTATATCCCGGTCTATGTCCGATTTGAGGATGAGGAACAAGATGGGAGCGAGTACTGTGCCTTGCGGAACAGAGCTTTTCACAGTAGCTGCCTCAGACTTTACTGTTGACTACTACTCTTTGTGTTCTACTTGTTAGGAAATTATAGATCCATCTACCAACTTTTCCTGTTATTCCTTTATCACGCATTTTGTGTGCTATTACACCATGGTCACACTTGTCAAAGGCTTTTGCAAAGTCTGTGTATATAACATCTGCATTCTGTTTGTCTTCTAGAGCATCCAGGACCTTGTCGTAGTGGTCCAGTAGTTTGGACAGACAGGAGCGACCTGCTCTAAACCCATGCTTCCCTGGGTTGTGCAATTGATGGGTATCAAGATGAGTGGCGATCTTGCTTCTTAGAACCCTTTCAAAAAAAATTATGATATGGGACGTTAGCGCTATTGGTCTGTAGTTCTTTGCTATTGCTTTACTGCCCCCTTTGTGGAGTGGGGCTATGTCTGTTGTTTTTAGTAACTGCGGGACGATCCCAGTGTCAATGCTCCCTCTCCATAGCATGTTAAAAGCAGTTCTTGATGAACACGGAGTTCCATGAGTCTGGGCCTGGAGCAGAGTACATGGGCATGTCATTTATTGCCTTTTCGAAGTCATTTGGCTTCAGGGTGATGTCAGATAGACATACGTCTGTCAAGTTCTGTGGCACTCTCATAAAAAAATCATTTAGGTCTTCGATTTTCAGTCTGGTTAGCGGCTCGCTAAAAACTGAGTCATACTGGGACTTAAGTAACTCACTCATTTCCTTGCTGTCATCTGTGTAGGACCCATCCCGTTTAAGTAGGGGCCCAATACTGGTTATTGTTCTCGACTTTGATTTTGCATAAGAAAAGAAATACTTTGGGTTTCTTTCAATTTCATTTATGGCTTTTAGTTCTTCCCGCGTTTCTTGATTTCTGTAAGATTAATTTAGTTTTAATTCGATGTTTGCTATTTCTCTGACTAGTGTCTCCCTTCGTATTGTAGCCGCTCTGTTATTCTTTGCCTTCGCCTGTATAGGGAGCGCCTCTCTCTTTCTAGTTTGCATCTTCTCCTCCTTTTCCTTAAGGGAATTTGCCTTGAGCAAACCTCAAGTGCCACAGAGTTAATTTGTTCTAGACAGGTTAGGATCCGTGATGCTTAGGCTATCTTCCCAGTTTATATCATTTAGGACTTGGTTTATTTGGTCCCACTTTATGTTTTTGTTATTGAAGTTGAATTTGGAGAAGGCTCCCTCGCGGTTTATCACATTTTGTTGATCTGGGGCTCCCCGCATGCATGTCTGGACCTCTATTATGTTGTGATCTGAGTATATTGTTTTTATATGATGACATTTCGTATCAGATCATCATTGTTGGTGAAGATGAGGTCCAGCGTATTCTTTAATCTTGTGGGCTCTACTATTTGCTGGTTTAAGGTGAATTTGGTGCAGAGATTTAAAAGTTCATGTGTGTGCGAGTTTTCATCTGAGCTGCCTCCTGGTGTTATCTCTGCTACCACATTGTTTGCAATGTTCCTCCATTTTAGGTGCCTTAGGTTGAAATCCGCCAGGAGCAAGATGTTGGGGGCAGGAGTTGGAAGATTTTCCAGACAGTGGTCAATTTTCAGAAGCTGTTCCTGGAATTGTTGGGACGTTGCATCCGGGGGTTTGTATACAACCACGATGACCAGGTTTTGATTCTCGATCTTTATTGCTAATACTTCAACTACATCATTTGAGGCATTTAATAATTCTGAACATATAAGTGACTGTAATATACAGGCCAACCCCCCCTTTTTGCCTGTTCACTCTGTCACACCTGTATAGGTTGTAGCCCGGGATCCATATTTCATTGTCCAAGTGATCTCTTATGTGGGTCTCTGTGAAAGCCGCAAACATGGCATTTGACTCTGTAAGCAGTCCACAAATGTAAGGTATCTTGTTGTTTGTTGCTGGCTTTAGACCCTGTATATTTGCAAAGATGTATGTCGTTGGATTGGTGGTATGGGGGGGTGTCTTTTTTTCCTGGCACTAATATCTGTTGTATTGGAATGGAGGCCATTGACTGTGATTCCACTCCAGAAATGATTGCAGTTGGTGTACAATTTCTGTCATTTCCTTCCAGCTTTTTTTCCTTCCTGGCACTAAAAAACCTCTCTCTCCGGAGTGGCTGTGGCTACCCAGGTTTTGCCATGATCTGGATGTTCTGTGTCACCTCGTACCCTTTAGGTGGTATGCCTGCCAATATAAGTTATAGCACTGTCTTTCCTGAATTGATGAGTGGCACATTTCAGGGTGGAAAAACTTACAGGACGGGAGGATGCATTTGCCTGTTTTCATATGGGCACGGCATTTCCTGGGGTGATCATAATTGCATGTCCCATCTGATTTCCCAGATTTTCCATGCCTGCAAGCAAGTAAGTAAGTAAGTAAGTTTATTCAGGTATACACAAATACATTTACATACATTATCATACATAGCAGCATATGTGTATAGAACCTAGGATAACCCAAAAAAGTCAGAGTGACTTATTTCCAAGTGCATAATATTCACATAGGCCTGATTTCCGTTTGCCCTGGTTTTTTGTGACTGTGTTCCCCATTGTATTCCCTATTGGTGGGTGTGTTCCTGCATTCATCAGTTTCTGGTAATTTATCTTCAGTATATCCCTGGGCATTCCCCTGTTTACTATCTACCGTTGTATTGCTAGTTTGTAACACTGTTTTTTGTGTGTCCTTGTCTACACCTGTTTCCCCATCATTTATTTCACTAGAGCTCCTGTACCTCTTCAGGTCACTATCATTTATTTCTCCATTCTTACAGTTACTATCTACCATTTCAACATCTGTACCAGGGGCGGTAGCACCATCTGGCCCAGATTTTTTACTTTCCCAACTGTTATAGAATGCTGTCATTTTTTTTATGAAGTCCGATTCGATGTTGTCATTTTTTATTATCGATGTGATTTTATTCCACAGTTCGGTCTCATTTGGGCATACCCAAAAACACTTCCCTTGTTTAATATCTCGTGTAGTAGATTCTTGAATGCCTGTACAAGGGGCGTGGCAGCATTTACCACAGAAGTTGCATGTAATCCATCCAGTGGAACGTTTGTTTGTTTGGTTGCATACTACACATGGTTTCATGATTGATTTTGTTGGTTGATTTTACTGTATATTCTACTAATAGCTTCCCTGAAGTGGTGATCCGTCTATTTGTATCGTAACTATTTTATTTGCATGTGTAAGTGTTTGGGACAATCTTACCGCTTTAAGTTATTGTTATTGTTTGGGTGTTTGATAAGGTCCCCTAAAACTCCGTCCGTTTATTGAATCCGGTCGAGGATACCAGTTTTGAATCCGGTCAATGGTTCCCTTATTTCTTGGATCTGACAAAATCCAGTGTCACTTATTTAATGAATCCTGTAGGGATTATTTGGGTTACGCGAGACAGACCACTGGAAGATGATTAAACAGAGTAATAATGATCAGTATGATACAAAAGTATAACTTGTGTGTTGGAGAAAAAAACCGGTGCTTCTGGCAGCTCCTACTGTGACGGGCGGCCGTACCTCTGGCACCCTGGTTTACCTCTGGCACCCTGTTTACTTCTGGCACCTTGTTTACTTCTGGCACCCTGGTTAACCTCACCCCGGTTTAACACCTGGGTGTTTATGCACTTATGGTTCACTCTACTGGGTTTAGGTTTTTTTTCTACACCACAACACTGCTGTTTTTTCTATGATGACTGGAAGATATACGGTCTTATGTTGTTGAAATCGTTCACTGACAACACACAACTCGACACTGTTTATCGTATTTTTCAGCTGGACAATTTACGTATTTCCTCAAGATTGTGCACCTATTCGTATTTCATAGAATTTTTTTTATATCAATGTAATCACTAGATTTTGGTCAGGTATACTAACAGTTTAAAATTATCAATACATGGACTAACGTGGTAAGGACCCGGCGGCCGCTGGCAACTGATTTCAAACACGAAACTCGTTAGGCCTACACTTCCGCCTTAGTTTTCACTTTAACATCTATTAACTTATCTGTATACTACAGCACCACTTAGATATTCACTATACAGATCTATCTACACCCTATTTTCAGGGAGACTTTCCTTCCTCTGACAAATAATCGTTCTGTTTTGTTATTTCACACGGCACTTAAGTTCCCCTCTGAGATTATGGCACTATGTTCTTGCACACTAATTCCCTTGTTTTTTGACTCAGTATAACTGTTTTCTGCCTGATTTGTTCCGAGCACTGGAGGGATGTACCTTATAAGATCACTGGCACAGTTTTAAGGTTCTAGCACGTAAAAGAGACCGCGAAAAACACAAAAAAAACACGGAGCAAGACGGACACGGCCTAAAATCCTGCCCTGCCAAAACAGGGCAGTAAAGCAGTGGGTCGGTAAGAGTCTGGTTGGGTATTATCTTTGCCTGGCTTCAGAATCGGAACCAGGAGAGAGTGCTTCCACGCATCGGGAAAAACTCCTTAAGACCAGCTGCCATTGAAAACCTCCAGCATGGCATCTGTACAAGAGGGGGGTAGATGCAGTAAGAATGAATAAGGTATGTTATCCTCCCCAGGAGAAGAATGGGAAGAAAGCTGGGAGAGTGCCTGCTGTAGTTCATGAGAACTGAAGGGAGATGCCAGCACCTGACAGTCAACCTTGGGTACTATAGGGGGCAGAGGACCCCATTTGAACACCTTAGAAGGTAGAGGGGGGGGGGAAGAGCAAACTTAGGCACAAAGAAACAAGCAAACAATTCCGCTTTATCCTGAGAGAAGAGTGGCGTTGCACCATCCCCCAACATGGGAAAGGAGCTTACAGATCGTGATCCCAGCATGGAGTGAAAGAAACCCCATGCCCGGCTAGCAGAGGTGCGAAAAGAAAGAGAAGAACAGAAAGAAGCCCATGTTTTACGTTTTGCATGGAGGAGTGTTCACCAACATAAAGCATTAGCCCTTCAGTAAGCCAACTGTAGAGCTCTTGAAGGTTGGCGCCACCACTGTGCCCACGCCTTTTGACGTGCCTTCACTGCCTGGAGGCACTCATCATTCCACCACGGAACCTGGGGGTGAGAAAGGGAGAAGCTCCCAGAAAGACGAAATGAATGGGAGCCTGCCTCTAACATGGCCCCTTGAAGGGATGCAACGGCATCGTCCAACAGTCTTGAGGCAGGCTATAATCAAAGAGTGTGTTACTGTAGCTTGTCCAACCGGCCTGAGTGGTTTTCCAACGTGGACGAATTGCTGTCACTGGCATTGCTGGGGCTCCATTGGTAGATACAATGAAGGGGAGATGATCACTCCCCATGAAGGGGCCTGCAGAAACAACGGCTGTAATAAAATACCCACACCCAAGAACGAGGTCCAGGGTAGAAGCTCGCTCTGTGTAAGGATCCACTCTAGTCTCCAATCCTGGTGGTGTAAGCAATGAAAGGGGAGATGCGAGGAGGGCTTGGAACAAGGCCCTACCTGTGGGATTCACCACTCCCAAAGAAATGGATGGCTCCCAGAAATGGTGCCTAACATTGAAATCCCCTATGACAAGTGCAGAACCACTGAGTTGCCCAAAGTAATGGGTAAACTCACTCTGTGTTACTGACCTGCCCGGATTGTAAATCAGGAGGAAGGTACACCACTGAGTGCCCAAGGCAACACGCACAGCTAGAGTTTCTAACACCCCATTCTCATAGGTTTGGAGGGAAAGGATCATACTCTGGAGCCGGCTACACACAAAAAGAGCTAGGCCACCACCACCCCTTTCAAGGCGATCCCGACGATAAACAGTAAAACCCGACAGCCGAACAGAATGACGTGGACGTAACCATGTCTCGGAGAGGCCACCATGAGCGGCTGTACCTCAGCCAGATACTTCTGGAGGTCTGGGAGCTTTCCCAATATGGAACGAACGTTCCAGAGAAGAAAAATAGAGCAGTGGGAGTGAGTCACGTGTGTGAACTAAGAAGCCCGATGAGGCGAGGGAGAACCGAGAGATATGCAGTCATAAAAGAGGTGCCCTGTAGGAAGGAGTAAAGCACTTCCTCCACCAAATGGAGGGCAGGACAAAGAAATGAAGCCCAGGCAGGCGAGAGTGAAACATTGGAACCATCAATAGTGAAGGGTCCTGAAACAGTGGCTGGCTGGGGCTGGGGTTGAGGAGAAATGGAGGGGGGGACTTCTGTGAGGAGTGAGGCACTGGGTCAGGCAAGAGGTCCATTTGGACAAGGGGGGGGTACCAAACTGCAAGTTGATTTTGAAGCTGCACCACCTTGATGGGAGGATACGCGTCGTGAACGAGGAAGAGCATGAGCAATAACTTCCGCAGTGGAAGCCGGATCTGAAGACACCTGGAGATGATGTTGCCCCGGAGGTGGGGAATCCTCTGAAGGTAGAGAGAGTTCTGCAAGAGCTACAGAACGGTTTGAAACAGGGACATTAGTCCTCACAGCTGCGAAGAACAGGTGGCCCGGCCACACTGGTGCTGGGGAGATGCCCTTAGTGGGGGGCACTGGAGACGAAGGAGGCAAGGGCTGATGGACTGTGACTGGCTTTATGGACCACAGACTGGAGTTACATTCATCAAGGGAAAGGGACTGGGCCCTGGCTGAGTTTGCCAAATCAAGAGCCTGGCGATATGCCGGGCAAGACCAGGACGTGACTTTGTGGACCCCTTTACAAAAATAGCATGAGGCTGGGCGGGTACAGGCAACACCATCTTTGACTGCTGGGTGAAACCCACTACAGTTTGCACACCTAACCTTACCACGGCAGGACAACTCTCCATGCCCAAAAAGGAAACATTTCCGACACCAAAGAAGAGGAAAAGTATATGGAAGGACAGGAAACCTTAGATTACCAAAAATTACAAATTTCGGGAGAGCACCTGAGAAACATACACGAACCATACGAGATGGGACAGGACGAGTCGAGAGGCTCCAAACCTCTCGCAAACCTAAGTCATATCCCCCCCCCACTCAAAACCAACTCAAAATGGATCTCCTCATCTGAGGGATGAGGAAATCAGTCCAATTCTACCATAACAACAACCAGCAGCAGGGATTGAGGAGCGGACCTCCCAGCAGACTACATTCCACTTACCTAGGACATGGATGGCATTAAGTGGTAAATTTCTGGCCAGAAAAGACTTACGATGTAGTCGGAGCCTTAGCGCTGCACCCCTACTGAGTTGCTGGACACCCCCATCTACCTGGAGTCTACCTGGAGAGAATTCCAGGGGTCAACGCCCCCGCGGCCCGGTCTGTGACCAGACCTCTTGTTGGACCAGAGCCTGATCAACCAGGCTGTTACTGCTGGCCGCACGCAGTCCAACGTACGAACCACGGCCCGGCTGATCAGGTACCGACTTGAGGTGCCTGTCCAGTGCCTGCTTGAAGACAGCCAGGGGCTTGTTGGTAATCCCCCTGATGTATGCTGGGAGGCAGTTGAACAATCTTGGGCCCCTCACACTTATTGTGTTGTCCCTCAACGTGCTAGTGGCACCCCTGCTCTTCATTGGGGGAATGTTACATCGCCTGCCGAGTCTTTTGCTTTCGTACGGAGTGATTTTTGTGTGCAAGTTTGGTACTAAGCCCTCGAGAATTTTCCATGTGTATATAATAATGTATCTCTCCCGCCTGCGTTCTAGAGAGTACAGGTTTAGGAACTTCAAGCGTTCCCAGTAGTTGAGGTGGTTTATCGCACTTATGCGTGCGGTGAAGGTTCATTGCACATTTTCAAGGTCAGCAATTTCACCCGCCTTGAAAGGTGCAGTTAGTGTGCAGCAATATTCCAGCCTAGATAGAACAAGCGATCTGTAAAGTGTCAACATGGGCTTGGCATCCCTGGTTTTGAAGGTTCTCATTATCCATCCTGTCATTTTCGAGCAGATGCAATTGCTACATTGTTATGGTCCTTGAAGGTGAGATCCTCTGACATGATCACTCCAAGGTCTTTGACATTAGTTTTTCACTCTATTGTGTGGTTGGAATTAGTTTTGTACTCCGATGAGATTTTAATTTCTTCACGTTTTCCGTATCTGAGTAATTGAAATTTCTCATCATTGAACTTCATATTGTTTTCTGCAGCCCATTTAAAGATTTGGTGAAAGGAGAGCCACTGATGCCATTAGTGACTTCCCATGGATTGGTGAAGGGGGTACCACCAGCCTTGGGACGCACGAGAACCACCATCATGTCTGGGGTAATGTGGGGTGGAGAAGAAACACAGTCTAGACAAGAAGTTGGCTGGCATTTAGGGCTAGACAGGGGCCTGGCTCCATCATCAACCTCAAGGGCCCATTTATAAATCCCAACAGGGGACACAATATCCATATCATGGTCCAGAGGCGAGGAAACAGTTGTCAACTGAGTATGGGCCAGAGGGGGTCCCCTCCATAGGGGCGAACGACATCCCAGTTGTAGAAATTTGTCTTTGGACTGCCTCCTTGTAAGCTGCCCCCTGGCAAGCACTGTTGACACCCACCGACACTCTGAGACGCTCCTCTCAGACTTATAAGTGGCTTATGGGACAGAATTTCTAACTGACTGCAGCTGAAAGAATTCTCCACCTACATGCCCGACTGAAAAAGGGTTTAACTTACTTGATGGAGTAGAAATGTCTCCTAGTCTTCCAATCTCCCTAAGCTATAACCCCCTCCAAACACCATGTGTAGGGAAGGACCTTAATCTGCAAGAATTCAAGTGGTATTAGTGTCTTGCCTTAAACTCAGAAATCCCAAACTCAAAGGGGGTTATCCTCTAAACAATATCTAAGCAGTATTTGACACTAGCTTCCAGACTTGAACTTAAGAGATGACGCTGGTACATACCAATGTTATAGCGTCTGTCTGCTCGAGACCCACAGATAAACTCACTAACGTTTCCCCCAGAAAACTGGCCAGATACTGAGAGAAAGGAAGTTATAGTCTTAATGTAATGGGTCTGGATGGAGAAAGATGTCCACAGTACTTCGGGATGTCTCCTCCGAGTCCCCAGGACAGATGTTGGGAGTCACATGGGGAATGCTGCCCTGGTCGCAGCACTTGTACACTCATTGAAGTCTGGTCTGAGAAGAACGCAGGTTACGCTTGTGAGTCCCACACTGCTTGACCTCATGGGATTGCCATTTCTCTTTGGCCTATATAACCCTTATGTTCGTCTATTGGGCCCTAAAACTACCTATGTTAAGGTGCTAGAGCTACATTATTAATATCTAAAGTTGCCTCAATAATCCTAATATTAGTTACTAACTGTACAAACTTACCTAGACCTTCCTAGGAGAGTAAATCTATGAATTAATATGTGCAGTCTCACTACCTCCGCCAACTTGAATGTGTGTGTTGTTGTTTGGGTGGGTGTATGGGTTCATACGGCTTATTTACCCTGTGGAACTTGAGCGACTCAAAAAAGTTTCCACACCAGTCAAACTCTCCAGAAATAGGTCAAATAACACCGATTGATAGGAAGAAATTACTAAAAGCACACGCACACAAGAAAAATACAGTGAAGAACCTAAACAGGACCGTCACCACCAACAAACAACTGAGGAGCCTTCAAAAAGCACGTCTCGATCAGCTGAGTGACAACCACCTGGCGCTGAAGTCTAATCGTCTTATTTTCATTCTGGTCCTCAATCTTGTCCCCCAGGATGCGACCCACACCAGTCGACTAACACCCAGGTACCTATTTAAGTTAGTAAGTTTATTCAGGTATGCACAAAAAGTTGTGTAACGCTCCCTGAGATGTTGAGTGCTCCAACAATAGTTGGGCCTGAAAGAGATAATGAGTCTGAGGATTTGGTGGAGGTGGGTGACCTCCAGGTGGACCTACCGCAACCATTGCAAGAGATGTTGCGAACGTTTATGGAGGATCCGGAGGTGGTTCCCTCTGGAGTTGAAGGACACTTACAGGTGGAGGAGGGTAGGATTAACCAGGATGTTAGTGTGCTGGAAGCTGGGGAAGACAGTTTGCAGGTGCAGAAGTGGAGGCTGTTGTGCATAGGGATGGGGACACAGCTGTAATGGAGGTAGGGGAAGAATCGAGAATGAGGGCAGGAGAGGTGTCAGATGATGATGTCCTCACACCTGCCCAGCATACAGGTAAGAAAACATGGGTAGAGATGTCATGGAAGGGGAAGGTGGGGGCACAGGTGAAGGTATGGGATCAGGGAGTGAGGAGAGTTAGAGATAAAGGAGTTTTAGTGAAGGGTGTCACGGCCCGCCCGCAGAAGCACAGAGGAAAGCCCCCTTTGGCGTATTCAAGTGTTTAACGATTAATGCGAATGGCCTAAGGGCAGAAATTAAATGTAGGTGGGTGGAGGTAGTACTAAGACGATATGATATGACGTAGACATAATTTTTATACAAGAGCATAATTTTAGGTGTGGTCGAGAGTTGAAGTTAAAAGGATATGAGGTGTATGCAGGTAACTTGAAGAAATTAAAGGGTGGAGTGGCTGTGGGGGTGAAGGAGTCCAGTCCCTTTCGGTTGTTAGCTTGGGAGGAGGGGGGAGGGCGGGTATGTTTCATGGGAATATATATGCCAGCTGACAGTAACCAACGTGTTAAGGAAGAATTTGTAAGGGAGGTTTTGACATATCATTTATGGGGTTTGCCTATGATTACTCTGCTGGGTGGGGATTGGAATTGTATAATCAGGAAAAAAGATGTAGAACCTAGAGGGGCGGGTTGTGAGTTAGGGGCATTGCGTGTTTTACTGAGGGAGGCGGGAGTGTTCGATGTGGTACAGGGAGATGGGTGGAGGGTGGAGCACACTTTTGTGAGGAGAGGCTATGCAGCCCGGTTAGATCGTGTTTATGCAATGAGGGACATTACAGTGGGGAGGGTGCAAACGCTTGATATTGGTTTTTCGGACCATCGTGGTGTATTAGTAGAGGTGAAGTGGGATGGAATGGTCCGAAGGTACAATGGTTATTGGAAGTTGAATGTGCATTTGCTGTGGAGGGAGGGGGAGGGGAGATCGTTTGAGGAATGGTGGGGGTCCTTCTGGTTAGAAGGAGCAGGGGAATGGGAGAAGGATTTTTTAGGCTGGTGGGAAAAGAGTGTGAAGGAGGGAATAAGGGACTTTTACAGGAATCAAGGAAGGGATGAGGCAAGGTGGAAGCTTGGTCTTCAGAAGTATTTGGAGGGACAGCTTAATGAATGCTATGAGGGAGGGGTTTGTAGGTATGGGTAAATAGAGGGGTTGCGGGGAAGGTTGAGGGATATTCAAAATGATTGTTTTGATGCGATCAGAGTAAGAGGTATTGAGGAAGCGTTGTGGGTGATAGACCATCAGGTTGCGTGTTGAGGAGGTTTAGAGATAGGCAGAGGGGTAACACGATTATGGGGGTTGAGGTGTGTACAGGGGTGGGAGGATATGAAGTGGGACAGGTGCTCAGGACAACGGAAATTATCAATGAGTGTAGGGATGGGTAGGGAGGGGGAGGTCCTTCAGGAAGGGATCCTGTGTCGTTTGGGGGAGGAGGAACGTGGGGAGTTGGGTGGAAGTATGAGGAGGTGGTGGGGGAGGCAGTGTCTAGATTAAGTCTAGGGAAGGCACCAGGTTTAGATGGGATACCAAATGATTTCTATGTAGTGCATTGGGATACATTGAGAGAATGTTTAGTGCATTTGTTTAATTGTATGAAGGATGGGGGTCGGTTGGGGGAGATGCAGGGGACAGGGGTAGTTGTTCTGGTGCCGAAAGGAGGGGGGGAAGGACCTTGGGAAATTATAGGGTGATATCCCTCATGTGTGGCAGTTTGGTATACCTGGAAGAAGTATGAGTGTAGGACATAAGAGAATCGGGGATTTTATTGAGGGTAGGATGGGGGGGTGTCTTGGGAATAGATTGGAAGGAGGCATATGATTGTGTGAATAGAAGCATGTTGGGAATTATATTAAGGAGTCAAGGATTTGGAGAGGAAATTGCTGGATGGGTGGAGACATTGTATAGTTCTGCAAAGGTGCATGTGCAGGTGAATGGTAAGTTGGGAAGACAGGTGGTGATGGAAAGGGGTCTGAGACAGGGGTGTCCCATATCTCAGATCCTTTTTGCGTGCATGCAGGACCCCTTTTATAGGTTAATAGAGGAAGGAGTGGGAGAGAGGGGAAGAGGGGGGACGAGTAGTGTGGGAATAGTGGGGTATGTGGATGATACTACTGTATGGTGGGGGGGACAGATGGGCTGGTTAATGTGGGATGCATTATAGAGGTCTTTGGGGCGGCAACGGGATGAGGGTTAATGGCACCAAGTCTAAGTTATTGGAGGTGGGTATGTGGGTGGGGGGCTTGGGGGAGATGTATGGATGGAATGTTGTGGATAGGATAAAGATCTGTGGGATTGTGTATATGGCGGATGTGAGAGTGGCCAGGCAGGTGAATTCTGAGGAGGTGGTGGGTAGGGCTCTGGGTAGAATGAGGGGTTGGAGAGCGGGGGATGTTACGCTGTTGCAACGGGTGGTGGTGGTGAACACCCTTGTATACAGTAAGGTGTGGAATGTAGCTGTGGTGTATCCTTTAAGGATGACCGACATCAGGGAATTACAAAAGAAAGTGTTACGGTATGTGTGGGGGTATGGGAGGCCGTGGCTTCGAAAGGAAGTTGTCATGATGAGTGTCAAGAGGGAGGTGTTGGGCCTCATTTCTTTGGAACATCATGTGAAAGCAGTTTATGTGAAACAGTGTTTTTTACGGAAGGGGGGGTGAGGGGACAACGAGTAGGAGTGGTCATGGAGGATGTACGGAAGTGGTGGGGAGGGAGGGATCTGCAGGTGTGTGAGGACATGGCTAGGCAGTTGTTGGCAATGAGGGAGCCTAAAAGGGTAAAGGTGGGCAGGTTGGGGAAGGGGAGTGAAAAGGGAGGGGTGGTACAGGGTCAAGCGAATTTTCCAGTTTATGATTGGATGGGGATCTGGGATGGGTTCAGGAAGATTCGCTTATTGCCTAAGGTCAGGGAGGTGGTCTATAGATTTTTATTAGGTATATTGGCATCAAGGTCTGAATTATATAGGATGGGGTTGGTAGGTACAAATGAATGTCAGAGGTGCGGAGATGAGGAGACAGCATATCATGCTGTCTATTTTTGTGAGTCTTTAGAGGGGGTGAGGCTGTGGTTGTCGAGTGTGATTGGATTGGTGGGGGGGGAGAAAATTTTCGTCCTTACGGGCTTTAAGCTTTGATGTTGGGGGAGTATCGAGAGAGGTGGGGAGGGCAATCATGTATGTAGTTGCAGATTTTTGTATGTAGGGTGGGGAATGAGGGAGGTGGGAGGGGACTGTAGGGTGAAAGCCTTAGCGGCTCATGTGTATCGTTCATTGTGTAGGAATAGGCTATTATATGGAGGTAAATGGGTATCGAGTTTCTCTGAGGGATATAGGACATTCACGGTAGCAAAGTTATTACGGTGATGCAGAGTAGAGCTGGAATGGACTGGATTCTTTGGAAGCAGGAGTAGGTAGGAGGGGTCGATGTTGTGTTGAATGAGGTTTTAGGGTGCCTAGTAGTGTGAATGATGGGGGGACGACTGGCGATGCATATGCTCTTTTATTGAGGGATGGGGAAAGACAGCTGATGAGGAAAGCGGCGGCATAGGTATGAGTGGATGACAGTATGAACTTGGCTGGACTTGACTTTACATTATGACGTGACAAAGAACAGGTTCAAGGGAAAGGAGTACGCAAAAGGGGGCTTTCTAAAGTGTTGATTAGATTTTGCCACCGAAGTGGCTAGTTTATTGTGCACCCCATATCCATCCTGTGGACGGTAGCGCAAGAGCATATGGATACACAAAAGGCCTAGGCACTAGGCCCCAAAGGGGTTAACAATTGTACATTTGGGTTTATATCTACATTTCAATTATTGTTACAAGCAAATTTAGGAAATTTGCTTAGAATAAGTGGTATCCTACCTTCACTAATAAGATATCTTGACATGTCACATAGGTTATTATACTGTCTATCTCTATATTCCTCAATAAGTGGACAATTCAGCACATAGTGTTCAAGACAGTGACCATATGCCTGATCACATAATTTGCATTTAGTTTGATCATCATCTATGTATCTCCCAAACTGCCAGAAGTACTTGTAGCCAAGCCGAAGCCTGGCCACTACAACATCAGTCAGTCTGTTCCCATTGCAAGTTGCTCCATAAACATACTTATCTACATTCATGTTATCATAGTGGGTTATAGATCTACTCAGGCTTCTAACTGCATTCCTATAGCTATCATTTTCATTATTTATTTCTCTCTAATATTATTCCTAATGCTAGACAAGATATACCAAAGTTATATTCTACATTCTCCTTATGGGTGCTCTTCTTGGCAACATATCAACTTTATCATGAAGGAGTAATCCAATGTGTGACGGAATCCATAGCAAATGTAAAAACTAAACATAAGCAGTATAATGTGATCCTTTATTGACAACGTTTCGCCCACGCAGTGGGCTTTATCGAGTCACAGACAGATCTACCTGGAAAATGAGCAACATGGAGATATATATAGGGTACAGTCAGGTGGAGAATGCTGGGTCAGGTGGAGAAAGCTGCATGTGAGTCTTAAAAGTAGTGTGATAGTTAAAAACATAGTGTGACTTAAAGGACCTGCAGTGTACCATTCTTGAGTTCTAGGTGGGATAGCGTTGAAGAAGTTTCTTGGCAATAGGTTCAGCTATGTTGTAGAAGCCGTTGTTCTGGTTGAAGTTGTTGGATATACAGATGAGTGATGATTCTAGGATTCTTCGGTATTGCGTGTTGTCTTCTGGCGATGAGTCTTGCGTTTCTGTAGTTGATTAAATGGTTGTGTAAATTTCGGTGTTGAACACAGGCATTTCTTGAGTCGTCAGATCTGCCTGCGTACTGGTGTTCTGAAATGCGTGTTTGTAGGTTCTGGATGTTTCGCCAACGTATAATTTGCTGCAGCCATTACAAGGATTGTGTATACCCTGCCGTGGATTGAAGCTTTTCCTGTCTGTTAGAACATAAGAACATAAGAATGGAGGAACACTGCAGAAGGCCTACTGGCCCATACAAGGCAGGTCCTTATCAAAACCACCACTACCTAAAATTTACTCCTGCACCCACGACACCAATCAAACCCAGCCCCTCCCACTCATGTATTTGTCCAATCTCTTTTAAAGCCACCCAAGGTCCTAGCCTCTATCACCCTACTCGGAAGATTGTTCCACGCATCTACAACTCTGTTCGAAACCAGTACTTGCCTATGTCCTTTCTAAATCTAAATTTATCCAATTTAAATCCGTTATTTCTCGTTCTTACTTGATTCGATATACTCAGTATTTTATTAATATCTCCTTTGTTTATGCCCATCATCCACTTGTACACCTCGATGATATCTCCTCATTCTACGTCTCTCCAGAGAGTGAGATTCAATGCTCTAAGTCTATCTTCATACGGGAGATTTCTTATACTGTAAATCATTTTAGTCATTCTTCTTTGTATGTTCTCCAATGAATCTATATCCATCCTGTAGTAAGGAGACCAAAACTGAGCTGCATAATCCAAATGAGGTCTCACTAGTGATGTATAGAGCTGTAAAATAACTTTTGGACTTCTGTTGCTTATACTTCTTGAAATAAATCTAGTAATCTGTTAGCCTTATTGCGCACACTTAGGCACTGTTGTCTTGGCTTTAGATTTCTGCTTACCATGACTCCCAAGTCTTTTTTCACATTCTGTATGATCAAGCTCAA
>WNWK01029382.1:0-24467 GCA_009830355.1 Cherax destructor | reverse complement strand
CCCACCCTGTACTTCCCAGAGCAGTCCCACACCCATCCTGCTCTCTCCCAGAGCAGTCCCACACCCATCCTGTACTTCCAGAGCAGTCCCACACTCATCCTCTACTGTCCCAGAGCAGTCCCACACTCATCGAGTACTTCCCAAGCAGTCCCACACCCATCCTGTACTCCTTCCAAGAGCAGTCCCACACCCATCCTGTACTCTCCCAGAGCAGTTCCACACCCATCCTGTACTTCCCAGAGCAGTCCCACACACATCCTGTACTCTCCCATAGCAGTCCCACACACATCCTGTACGCTCCCAGAGCAGTCCCACACACATCTTGTATTCTCCCAGAGCAGTTCTCACCCATCCTGTACTCTCCCATAGCAAAATTCTAGGACATAATTTGAAGAGAGTAGAACTATATACAAAAGATGAGGTAATCAGTCCCTCAGCCTTGGAGTGGTGTGTTCAGCACCGTCTGTAGAGATTCTGAAGAACAGGAAGAAGGCTGACCTTAAATAGGCGTCAGCTTCTTCACGGCTACGACTACTACTATCCCATCACTTTGGTATGACCTACTTCACTGGGAATCCGCCTACAGTTACTATGCCCTCGTCTGCTACCCGTCCCTATCAGCTGACTCCTATTCAAGGTCAAGCTTTTACCTGGTCTTCAGAATCTCACACCACGGTGCTGAACACACCAACTCCAAGGCGAGGGACTGATTACCTCATCTTTTGTATATAGTTCTACCTCTTCAAATTATGTCTCTAGAATTTGTATTGATAAAGCCACTGGATGGCGAAACGTCTACTATAAAGATACCCAGATGTTGCACATGTGTCTTAGTTTCATCTTGTCGGTATTGTATACCATTCTTGTACATAACTAACTCTGAGGCTGACAGTGGTCGCAAACTTTTCTCGTAATTAATAATAATATATTTTTTGGTGTCATGGTGGTTGAATAGTGGAATCATTTGATTTGTGATGCCGATCCCAGTAAAACGCAGATTTTTTATTATGTTACGTTCCCTGATGGTGGTAAACTAAAGTGACTTTAGGAAAGTAACTGTCGAAGGAAACTTTAAAAACTGCCGTAGCAACTGAATGATAATTTCTCGATTTTCATGGTATCCTTTTCTTTGGTAAATTGACATTAATTATTCAAACAGATCTTGTGTCACACTTTGCCTGAGAAAACAAAATGTAAATAATGAAGAACAGATAATGACAAAATAAAATATAAATAATGAAGAACATATAATTGTATAAAACAGCTATGTCGGATATGTCAACAATGTGTTGGACTTGTCAGGTTGCAGGATCAACAATGTGTTGGACTTGTCAGGTTGCAGGATCAACGATGTGTTGGACTTGTCAGGTTGCAGGATCAACAATGTGTTGGACTTGTCAGGTTGCAAGATCAACAATGTGGTGGACTTGTCAGGTTGCAGGATCAACAATGTGGTGGACTTGTCAGGTTGCAGGATCAACAATGTGTTGGACTTGTCAGGTTGCAAGATCAACAATGTGGTTGACTTGTCAGGTTGCAGGATCAACAATGTGTTGGACTTGTCAGGTTGCAGGATCAACAATGTGTTGGACTTGTCAGGTTGCAGGATCAACAATGTGTTGGACTTGTCAGGTTGCAGGATCAACAATGTGTTGGACTTGTCAGGTTGCAGGATCAACAATGTGTTGGACTTGTCAGGTTGCAGGATCAACAATGTGTTGGACTTGTCAGGTTGCAGGATCAACAATGTGTTGGACTTGTCAGATTGCAGGATCAACAATGTGTTGGGCTTGTCAGGTTGCAAGATCAACAATGTGTTGGACTTGTCAGGTTGCAGGATCAACAATGTGTTGGACTTGTCAGGTTGCAGGATCAACAATGTGTTGGACTTGTCAGGTTGCAAGATCAACAATGTGGTGGACTTGTCAGGTTGCAGGATCAACAATGTGTTGGACTTGTCAGGTTGCAAGATCAACAATGTGTTGGACTTGTCAGGTTGCAGGATCAACAATGTGTTGGTATTGTCAGGTCGCAGGATCAACAATGTGTTGGTATTGTCAGGTTGCAGGCTCAGCAATGTGTTGATATTGTCAGGTTCCAGGATCAACAATGTATTGGTATTGTTAGGTTGCAGGATCAACAATGTGATGGTATTGTCATGTTGCAGGATCAACAATGTGTTAGTATTGTCAGGTTGCAGGATCAACAATGTGTTGGTAATGTCAGGTTGCAGGATCAACAGTGTGTTGGTATTGTCAGGTTGCAGGATCAACAGTGTGTTGGGATTGTCAGGTGTCAGGATCAACAGTGTGTTGGGATTGTCAGGTGTCAGGATCAACAATGTGTTGGTATTGTCAGGTTGCAGGCTCAGCAATGTGTTGATATTGTCAGGTTGCAGGATCAACAATGTGTTGGTATTGTTAGGTTGCAGGATCAACAATGTATTGGTATTGTCAGGTTGCAGGATCAACAATGTGTTGGTATTGTCAGGTTGCAGGATCAACAATGTGTTGGTATTGTCAGGTTGCAGGATCAACAATGTGTTGGTATTGTCAGGTTGCAGGATCAACAATGTGTTGGTATTGTCAGGTTGCAGGATCAACAATGTGTTGGTATTGTCAGGTTGCAGGATAAACAATGTGTTGGTATTGTCATGGTTGCAGGATCAACAATGTGTTGGTATTGTCAGGTTGCAGGATCAACAATGTGTGGTATTGTCAGGTTGCAGGATCAACAATGTGTTGGTATTGTCAGGTTGCAGGATCAACAATGTGTTGGTATTGTCAGGTTGCAGGATCAACAATGTGTTGGTATTGTCAGGTTGCAGGATCAACAATGTGTTGGTATTTCAGGTTGCAGGATCAACAATGTGTTGGTATTGTCAGGTTGCAGGATCAACAATGTGTTGGTATTGTCAGGTTGCAGGATCAACAATGTGTTGGTATTGTCAGGTTGCAGGATCAACAATGTGTTGGTATTGTCAGGTTGCAGGATCAACAATGTGTTGGTATTGTCAGGTTGCAGGATCAACAATGTGTTGGTATTGTCAGGTTGCAGGATCAACAATGTGTTGGTATTGTCAGGTTGCAGGATCAACAATGTGTTGGTATTGTCAGGTTGCAGGATCAACAATGTGTTGGTATTGTCAGGTTGCAGGATCAACAATGTGTTGGTATCAGGTTGCAGGATCAACAATGTGTTGGTATTATCAGGTTGCAGGATCAACAATGTGTTGGTATTATCAGGTTGCAGGATCAACAATGTGTTGGTATTGTCAGGTTGCAGGATCAACAATGTGTTGGTATTTCAGGTTGCAGGATCAACAATGTGTTGGTATTGTCAGGTTGCAGGATCAACAATGTGTTGGTATTGTCAGGTTGCAGGATCAACAATGTGTTGGTATTGTCAGGTTGCAGGATCAACAATGTGTTGGTATTATCAGGTTGCAGGATCAACAATGTGTTGGTATTGTCAGGTTGCAGGATCAACAATGTGTTGGTATTATCAGGTTGCAGGATCAACAATGTGTTGGTATTGTCAGGTTGCAGGATCAACAATGTGTTGGTATTGTCAGGTTGCAGGATCAACAATGTGTTGGTATTTCAGGTTGCAGGATCAACAATGTGTTGGTATCAGGTTGCAGGATCAACAATGTGTTGGTATTATCAGGTTGCAGGATCAACAATGTGTTGGTATTATCAGGTTGCAGGATCAACAATGTGTTGGTATTATCAGGTTGCAGGATCAACAATGTGTTGGTATTATCAGGTTGCAGGATCAACAATGTGTTGGTATTATCAGGTTGCAGGATCAACAATGTGTTGGTATTGTCAGGTTGCAGGATCAACAATGTGTTGGTATTGTCAGGTTGCAGGATCAACAATGTGTTGGTATTATCAGGTTGCAGGATCAACAATGTGTTGGTATTATCAGGTTGCAGGATCAACAATGTGTTGGTATTATCAGGTTGCAGGATCAACAATGTGTTGGTATTGTCAGGTTGCAGGATCAACAATGTGTTGGTATTATCAGGTTGCAGGATCAACAATGTGTTGGTATTGTCAGGTTGCAGGATCAACAATGTGTTGGTATTATCAGGTTGCAGGATCAACAATGTGTTGGTATTATCAGGTTGCAGGATCAACAATGTGTTGGTATTATCAGGTTGCAGGATCAACAATGTGTTGGTATTGTCAGGTTGCAGGATCAACAATGTGTTGGTATTCAGGTTGCAGGATCAACAATGTGTTGGTATTACAGTTTGCAGGATCAACGTTAATGTTTGTTGGATATTATCAGTTGCAGGATCAACAATGTTTTGGTATTATCAGGTTGCAGGATCAACAATGTGTTGGTATTGTCAGGTTGCAGGATCAACAATGTGTTGGTATTATCAGGTTGAGGATCAAAATGTGTTGTATGTAGTTGCAGGATCAACAATGTGTTGGTATTGTCAGTTGCAGGATCAACAATGTGTTGGTATTATCAGGTTGCAGGATCAACAATGTGTTGGTATTATCAGGTTGCAGGATCAACAATGTGTTGGTATTATCAGGTTGCAGGATCAGCTGCGAAAAACATTTTTCTTAAGTTAATGTTTTTTTTTATATATGTTAAGAGGATATTGTTATTTTGTACTAATATTTGGGAGACATGAATGCCAATGTGGGAGACATGAATGCCAGTGTGGGAGACATGAATGCCAGTGTGGGAGACATGAATGCCAGTGTAGGAGACAATGTTGTGGAAGGTGGAGTAGAGAAACATATTTGAACATTACAGCAACATAAAAGAACAGCATATCAACATGCAAGAACGGTACAGTAACATTCAGAAAATGATACAGTAACACGCAAGAACAGCACATTAACTTATAAAACTGTGCAAGAATAGTGTGGAAAAGCAAAATAACACACGAGAAAGCAGAATAACCATAACAATACATGTATAGTGATACATAAGAACAGAAGGAAAGTGTAACAGCTTGAATATATCTGCTTGATTCTGGCATTCGCTGCTTCGCATAATCTAACAGATGTTTTAAGTTGGTCATACACACAGTGTTCTGACATAAACAGATCACAGAATCATCTCACATCTTGTTTGTAAGAGTTGATGAACTTCAACATAAAAGCTTATAACAACCTATCGAAGATAACAAGGGCGGAACCCAACGAAGATAGTGAAAAATAGATGGAGACAAGATAGGAACAGCGACACCATGAGGTCAACCATCAGAGTTATGATGCTGCCCAGGTCGAGGTCACACTCTTTTATAGTTTTTTTTTTTTACATTTTTTACATTATTTTACATTATTTTTTTACATTTTTTACATTATTTTACATTATTTTTTTACATTTTTTACATTATTTTATTTCGCTCACAACTGGAAAATGCCTCATCCAGTCGCCTTCAAATTTTCAATACTTGTTAACGGTAACTGGGACCAAATTCTTTGAACAATTTTATTTTTTCAACAAGTCGGCGGTCTCCCACCGAGGCAGGGTGACCCAAAAAAGAAAGAAATCCCAAAAAGAAAATACTTTCATCATCATTCAACACTTTCACCACACTCATACATAATCACTGTCTTTGTAGAGGGGCTCAGATACTACAGTTTAGAATAGTCCCTCCAAACTGTCATTATCCCAGACCCTTCCTTTAAAGTGCAGGCATTGTACTTCCCATTTCCAGGACTCAAGTCCGGCTAAATTAATAACCAGTTTCCTGAATCCCTTCACTAAACATTACCCTGCTCACACGTCCAACAGCTCGTCAGTCCCAAAAACATTCGAAGCCCCTCGCCCACAAAACCTCATTTACCCCCTCCTTCCAACCTTTTCGAGGACGATCCCTACCCCTCCTTCCTTCCCTACAGATTTATACGCTCTCCAAGTCATTGTAATTTGATCCATTCTCTCTAAATGACCAAACCATCTCAACAACTCCTCTTCAGCCCTCTGACAAATACTTTTAGTAACTCCACACCTCCTCCTAATTTCCACACTCCGAATTTTCTGCATAATATTTACACCACACATTGCCCTTAGACAGGACATCTCGACTGCCTTCAGCCTCCTCCTCGCTGCAGCATTTACAACCCATGCTTCACACCCATATAAGAGTGTTGGTACCACTATACTTTCATACATTCCATTCTTTGACTCCATAGATAACGTTTTTTGTCTCCACAGATACCTCAACGCACCACTCACCTTTTTGCCTTCATCAATTCTATGGTTAACCTCATCCTTCATATACCCATCTGCTGACAAGTTAACTCAAAAATATCTGAAAACAATCACCTCTTCCATACTCCCTCTCTCCAATGAGATATCCAATTTTTCTTTATCTAAATCGTTTGATTCCGTCATCACCTTAATCTTATTTTTGTTCACTTTCAACTTTCTACCTTTACACACCCTCCCAAACTCGTCCACTAAACTTTGCAACTTTTCTTTAGAATCTCCTATAAGCACAATATCATCAGCAAACAGTAACTGTTTCAACTCCCATTTTGAATTGATTCCGCATAATTTAATCCACTCCTCTTCCCAACACCCTAGCATTTACTTCTTTTACAACGCCCTCTATAAATATATTAAACATCCATGGTGACATCACACATCCCTCTCTAAGACCTACTTTTACCGGGAAGTAATCTCCCTCTCCTATAGACCCTAACCTGAGCCTCACTATCCTCATAAAAACTCTTTACGGCATTCAACATCTGCCACATTGCTCCCCTATCCACTCTTATCATTTGAATTTTCTAAATCCATAACTGCAATGAAAACTTCTCAACCTTTATCTAAATACTGTTCACATATATGCTTCAATGTAAACACTTGATCTACACATCCCCTACCCACTCTAAAGCCTCCTTGCTCATCTGCAATCCTACTCTCTGTCTTACCTCTAATTCTTTCAATAATAACCCTACCGTACACTTTACCTGGTATACTCTGTAAACTTATTCTCCTATAATGTTTACAATTTCTTTTGCCACTCTTCCCTTTATATAAAGGAACTATACATGCTTTCTGCCAATCCTTAGGTACATTTCTTTCTTTCATACATTTATTAAACAAAAATACCAACCACTCCAACACAATATCTCCCCTGCTTTTAACATTTCAGTCATGATCCCGTCAGTTCCAGCTGCTTTACCCCCTTTCATTCTACGTAATGCCTCACGCACCTCCCCCACACTCACATCCTGCTCTTCATCACTCCTAAAATATGTTATACCTCCCTGACCAGTGCATGAAATTACCGCCTCCCTTTTTTCATCGACATTTAAAAGTTCCTCAATATATTCTTGCCATCTACCCAATACCTCCAGCTCCCCATCTACTAACTCCCCAACTCTGTTTTTCACTGACATATCCATTCATTCCCTAGGCTTTCTTAACTTTTTTATCTCACTCCAAAACATTTTCTTATTTTCAGCAAAATTTCTTGGCAGTGCCTCTCCCACTCTTTCATCTGCTCTCCTTTTGCACTCTCTCACCACTCTCTTCACCTTTCTTTTACTCTCCATATACTCTGCTCTTCTTACAATACTTCTGTTTTGTAAAAACCTCTCATAAGCTACCTTTTTATCTTTTATCACACCGTTTACTTCATCATCCCACCAATCACTCCTGTCATGTTTAATTGCTCTATGACCAGAGTTAACCTGAAGTGATTCACATAACTTCTAAAACCCTCAGTGCCGGAGTTTCAAACTTTAGAAAAGATGCCTAAAAAATCGACAAGGAGCATATGTAATATTTTACGAGTGAGTGATTTTTCTTTATTCCCGTTAAATAGCGTTATTTTTTAATGTTTACTATTGAACGACTTCAGTACTTAAAGGCTGATGCATCTTAGGAAGAATGACTCACCTGATCAGCTTCAACTTTTACCACTGGTTTGGTGGTTTCCTGAACACAAGAATCAGGCTGCTGTTGGCTGCCATTAATCCCAGTTTAAGAATTTTATTGAATAGGGTTAAATTTTTTTAAATCTGCACTTAAATAATGCTTCGTCTAACTAACTTTCTTCAAAATCTTTTTGATCATACATATTATAAAAAGGATGATAATTATTAGTATAGTCTGAGTGGCCATGAATTTGACATTTTCCTGAAATAGTTAAAGAACTTGGAATCTGTTAAATTTAAAATTTGATATATTATATATATATATATATATATATATATATATATATATATATATATATATATATATATATATATATATATATATATATATATATATATATATATATATATATATATATAACAAAATATTAATAGGTCTATCAACGTTAAAGTTCTTACATTTCAGAAATGTCAAATTTCTCAGACTCATTTAAGTCTTTTCTAAAATTTTCTCTTATACGTTTAAAGATATATTTTTTTTCATTTATGTTAATGTAAAATTAATAATTTTGTACCAAAAGAACCTTAGAAACTTACCTAATCTTATTTTATCTTAATTTATCTTAATCTAACTAAATATATTTTAGATAAGTTTACAATAATTTAATAAACAAATAAAATTGAATATTTTTTTTCGTTATGTTTACAATGATTTTTGCGAAATTATTGCGTACACAAATCACAGCTTCCCTCTCTTCATCATCATTTAAGGAAAATAGACCTGACGACACTGGAGGACAGGAGAGATAGGGGGGACATGATGATAACATATAAAATACTGAGAGGAATTGACAAGGTGGACAGGGACAGAATGTTCCAGAGATGGGACACAGCAACAAGGGGACACAGTTGGAAGTTGAAGACTCAGATGAATCACAGGGATGTTAGGAAGTATTTCTTCAGTCACAGAGTGGTCGGGAAGTGGAAAAGTTTGGAAAGCGATGTAGTGGAGGCAGGTTCCATACATAGCTTTAAGAAGAGGTATGATAAAGCTCATGGCGCAGGGAGAGTGACTCAGTAGTGGCCAGTGTAGAGGCGGGCCAGGAGCTATGTCTCGACCCCTGCAACAACAACTAGGTGAGTACACACACACACACACACACACACACACAAAATATATATATATATATATATATATATATATATATATATATATATATATATATATATATATATATATATATATATATATATATATATATATATATATATATATATATATATATATATATATATATATATTAAATGTCAAAAATCTAAATATTTGGTTTTTTTTCAGAAGACGCGGTGGTATGCCACGAAAAATTTAGTTGTCAGGAGCTCAGAAAAGAAAGATCTCCAAAGAATCAAGCGAAAAAAATGCTGTGGTCTTGGCAAAGACAAAACGCCTTACATAGTTTTTCTCTGCTTCCGTAGTAGAAAACATAGAAGCTACTAATGCAGAACCAGTACCACTACCAGATAATGTTTCTTCTGAGGACCCACCCGCATTCCAAGTACATCTGCAAAAAATAAAATGAACATACGAAATCAAGATAGTAAAGATGATGAATCACCACAACCACATTGTACAGATACTTGTGTAGACATGGACAGTGAATCGCCACCATGTGATGTAGACCCAGCTATGTGGTCTCCTGTCAGAGAAAAGCATGTGTCCTTTTGGTGAACTGCCACCATATGTCAAAACAAAAATGATTCCGACTCGTACCCAGAATCTCGACACTATTATCAGTCAGGTCATTACCAGCTGGACAGCCATTGTCGTCATATCAAGAATTCCATGTTTTACTCTGTTCACGACAATGGTGAGCAGCATTTGAGAAAGTGGCTCCTGTACAGCCCATCAAAGGTGTTGTTTATTGTTTTTATTGTACTCTGATTTTCCAGCAAGGATGGCTTTAATGACTGGAAAATGCAGAGGAAAAAATGAAAATTCATCAAAAATGTCAAGGTCACCGAAATTCTATGCTACAGTTTAATCTTGGATGTCAGGACTCCTCTCATGTTGATAGGCAGTTGGAGAAACAATTGCATAAAAACTAGAAATACTAGATTGAACTATTGCGTTGTGTTGTGGCAGTGACAGTCTTTAGCTGAGAGAGGCCTGGCATTTAGGGGTATTGAAAAGATCATAGGATCCAAGCATAATGGGAACTTTTTAGGAATCATGGAACTTATTGCACAATTTGATCCATTTCTGATGCGACACCCTGAAGAATCTGGCAATCCTGGAAGTGGTAAACAGTCATATTTATCACCAACAATCTACGAAATAATTGTTCTGCTGATGGTGAAATATGTTAGGAATTATATTGTGAGAGAGCTTAAAACTACAAAATACTTCTCAGTTTCAGTTGATTCAACACCAGACCTGGCTCATGTTGACCAGCTAACAGTGATTATGCCATATGTCGTTTCTGGAAAGCCGGTATAAAGATTTTTAACTTTCCTTCAGGCTGGCTCTCACAAGGCTGAACTGCTGTCTGAATCTCTGTAGAATTTCTAGGAAAAGAAGATATTAATTTTGAAGACTGCAGAGAGCAGTCCTACGACAATGCCAGTAATATGTCTGGTTGCTACACAGGAATGCAGACCAGACTTGAAAATAAGAACTCAGCAGCAGTTTTTATTCCCTGTGCTGCTCACTCACTGAATCTTGTAACGGCTGCTGCTTGCTGTGGAAACTGTTAGCTATTTGCTTCGCCTTATACACCTTTTTGGTAACTAGTTTGGTTCTGCTGTGGAAACTGTTAGCTATTTTAGCTTTATACAGACCTTATACACCTTTTTTTCTGCGTCAACACGCAGATGGGCAAATCTAATGAAGTCTTTGGAAGGAAAGAATAGAGCACTAACTGTGAAGTCTCTTTCAGGCGCTCGTTGGTCAGCAAGAGCTGATGCTACTGAAACTCTTGTACATTGATACAACTCCATTCAAAATGCTCTCAGAGATATTGAAAATGACTTGGAGCAAACACCCGAAGCAAGACAAAGTTCGGGCATTAGAAGACAAAATGGATTGTCTTAAAACTGTTCTGATGGCTAAAATCTAGAACATAATCCTTATACGGTTCAACAGTACAAAGCAAAGCTTTCCAAGGTATTGATGTTGACCTGAAAAAGGTGGTGAATTTAATTGATTCTCTGGAAAGGTTTCTGAAATCAATTCGAGATATGCATGAAGAACAGGAACTGGATGCTAGGAACATCTGGGGCAACACCGACTACAGATCAACTACAAGCAGGCAAAGAAAGAGAAACAAGCAATATGATGCAAACCCAACATCAGTCTCAGAGGAAGTTGTTTTGTCTCTCGAGAAAAATTCAGATGTGAAACTTTCAATGTCATTTTAGATCACTTGTGTGTTGCCTTACAACAAGGCAAGGCAGCATACCAAGCAGTGTATCACAGGTTCAATGTAATAGTCAACTTATGCAGTCTACCTGATGCAGAGATAAAAAATGAGGCTAAGAAACTTATCAGTATTTATCCTCAAGACTTCGGTAGTGTGTTTGTTGAGGAAATTGTCCAGTCATGTCTCACTCCATCTCAACAGGCAGTTTTACTACATGATGAAGTCTTGCTGACACATTACCAGGTGTTACTGTAGCTCTAAGAATATATTTGAGCATGATGGTCACTAGTTGTTCGGGAGAAAGGTCGTTCAGCAAATTGGCTCTGATAAAGAATTATCTGAGAACGACAATGAACTATGAAAGACTAATTGCTCTGTGACTATTGGATGTTGAGAGCAGTGTCCTCAAGAAGATACAGTTTGATGAGTTAGTTAAAGATTTGGCAGATGCTAAGTGTAGAAAAAAAGACTTTGTATGTATTGCAGTGTGATCATGTGATGCATAAACGTGATGTATGGTTTGCTAATTCCACTTACTTATGTAATGTTTGATTTGTAAATTTGGTGATTTGCTGCAGACTGGAAAAAATATGCAAGAAATGTACTTATCCCAGTCTAATGACTTCAAAAGTGTATTTATGATGTATGTATTTATGTATTAGGGTAAATATGTATGTAAAGTGTAAATATTTATTTATGTAATTATTCTATTTAGTGTGAATACAGTAACATACAGCAGTACGAAAAAATGAAAAACTTTGCAGTTATGTCCACAATTTAATAAATACCAGCACCACAACTTCATACCTTATCTGAAAACCAGTAATTTATATCCCTACTAGAAAGTCAGCTGATTTATTCAATAAATCATACTAAACTATTTGAGATAATTTTTAAGAAATTGTATGATCAAATTAAAATTCAATATTTTGTTATAATTTGATAGATTTAACTAAACTATTTGTGTTTAAATTTTATATATAAATTCAATTTTTAGACTTGTGTTATCATAGCCAGGCAACATATACTTTTTATTCTTACTTCTTATATTCCATACATTCTCTAAGAAATTATTATACAATTTTTTTCATCATCGTAAATTTCTCCTTTGATGCTGTCCTATCTCCTTTGATGCTGTCCTATCTCCTTTGATGCTGTCCTATCTCCTTTGATGCTGTCCTATCTCCTTTGATGCTGTCCTATCTCCTTTGATGCTGTCCTATCTCCTTTGATGTTGTCTTATCTCCTTTGATGTTGTCTTATCTCCTTTGATGTTGTCTTATCTCCTTTGATGTTGTCTTATCTCCTTTGATGTTGTCCTATCTCCTTTGATGTTGTCCTATCTCCTTTGATGTTGTCCTATCTCCTTTGATGTTGTCCTATCTCCTTTGATGTTGTCCTATCTCCTTTGATGTTGTCCTATCTCCTTTGATGTTGTCCTAATATTATAATTATAATTATAATTTGGGGTGCATGATTTGACTAAAGTGTCCTGGACGTGTACGACCATAACATAATTAATATTTGAAGTGTTCTTTAAGATCCATGGTAAATTAACTAAAAGTAAAAAAAAACAGGTGAAGAAGCCTTTCTTGGCCGTTATAAGCTGACCCTCTCTAATAGGGTTATTTTTTACAAAAAGAGGATTGAATGAATTTCTTTCTTGAAGTAAGACGGTTTTGATTTCTTCCTTTTATAAATTACGCTATTTTTACTTAAATGTCTAGTTTATCATTCATTTTAGTTTATTTCTTATTTGTAATTCAATTTAATTTCCATGTTGAGGGCCCCCAAACCTGAAGTGCCCCGGGCCCCCCAAGATCTAAATCCGACCCTGCCTGCAACCACAAATAGGTGAGTACAACTAGGTGAGTACACACACACACACACACACACACATGCACGAAGAGGCAGAGGAATCAATGAAGATTGGTCTGAGAAGGAAATACGGGCAGCAGGACTCAAGAGAACCAATGGAATAAAAATGGGGCCTTTGTGGATTATTTTTATTATTTTTGGTATTGTTCATTCGATTTCTTTCAGTTTTTTATACGTGAAGTAGCACCTTTCTAGTATGTTTGTATCAAGTTTCAAAAAGATCTCCCAACAAACAACTAAGAAAAAAAATATTTACCAAATTTTTACCAAACATCATATATCAAAAATTTGTTTGTCGTAGTGGGACTTGGTGAAGCTGTTCTGGCATTACCTGCGCATAAAACAATGCTAATCTGAGTTTATCACAGTCACCTTCTTGTAATTTATCCTTATCTTCATTCTTAAAAAAAATAAAGTTTGTATGTTTTTGACATTTTGGAAAATATCTGACTTTTACCCTCACACAAATCAAAAACTAATTACGACATCTCAAAAAGGTGAACACCATTATTTAATACCACCTTTCTTTTATGTTGTCTGTGTATTTCATTTCATTCCTATGATTATTATAGACGCTAGGGCAATATATAAATAAATAACTTACTTCCGAGATAATTCGCGTGGAAGGTCGCGCAACAATTTTTTTTTTTTTGAGTAAAATAGCATTTTTCTTAGCTTTAACTTGCATTACTAGTGTATATCATAGTTAACCCTGTTCGTTTTCTTTAACACAAGTCCCCTAGAGAGAAAAAGAGAACCCCCCCACGAACACCAATCACCAGGAAGTAATATTATACTCCGAGGTGGCGATCATATTATGCCACATATTATTCATTCTGGAGTATTTACTATATTTATTTGTTATTTATATTGTCTATTTATATTGTCATATTAGATCAATTGTGATAGATAAAAAAAAGCCGTAGTATTGATAATAGCGTTATATTGAAGCATATTCTCATGTTATCCTGAGACAGGAATTTCTGTTGACGCAATCGAATATTCCCAAACGGTTCCTGATTGGCTCCCAGACTATGTATAAGCTCCGCCCACTCTGTTATGATGCCAAATCGTCAATTATTATATAAGTAAGAATACTACAAGAAATTAAGGAAAAAAATCGGGGGAAAAAAAATACGAAAATTCATGACATGTCAGCCGACCTGCTACTGGTGTTGGCGTCACCATGTATGTTATAAATGACCATAATTCCTTGTAGGAATATCGTAGAACATTGATTCTGGTACCATTGTGTAGCCAGAGAGTTTCTCTATTTTTTCTATATGGTTACCACAATTTTCATATTTTTTCGATATTTTTTTTTTTTTTACTCGCGCTGTGCGCAGTGTACACAATAACCCAAATAACACACTCTGCACCCACACCCCACAGCACAAACTCCACCTTCAAAATAATCTTTCATAGAATCCCACCCTGCCATTTTTTCCCCTATACTGCATCCTTTCATCCCAGAATGCTATATTGGAAAACAAGCTGAAGGTGTGTTACACAAACTATGATGGAATATCAAATAAGAGTGAAGAGAGGCATAAGCGAATCATGGAGTCATCCCTAGACTCAAGAGCATTCACAGAAACAAAGCTCATTGGGATGCTAACAGTCTCGATCTTCCCAACTTGTTATCGGATCCAGAGGACAAGACAAGACAAGAAAGTTTAGGTAAGATCGCATGTGGGGTGAGCTGGGAAGATGGGACAGGCGAAGAATAGTGTTGGAGAGGAGTGTCCACAGTCATAGAGAAAGTGCCAGGGCTTAACCCAGCTGCTAGGCGATCGTGGGACAAAATGGAGAATCAGGTGGAGTAGGCTCAGTTGCAATGGTCCTGTGGAGTTGGAGATCTTCAGTCTTGACTGGCTGGCAGCAGGTTAGGTTGCAGGACAAGGCAGGCAGCAGGTAAGAACATCAGAGGCCAGCATACTGGTGGTGTTATTTGACGTGATTAAGGTGGCAGGTTTGTAGAAGAGCCTTCCTCAAATTTCTTGAAGCTGTTCCTAGAGAAGTGGTAAAGTTTTGTCTTGTTTCCAAAGGTGAATCGTAGTCTTTGGGATCCACTGGAAAGGGAGAGGGAACAGAGGTGGAGGAGTTGAACAGTTCATCAAAATCAGTTGAGTTTTGAGGAATTGGGAGGAATGGACAGAGAAGAAGCAGATAACTACATAGTAGGAACACTTCAGACTGGGGTCCCAAGGTAGTGATAACTGTGATGTACAACCAACTACTAAATATTAAGAGACCAAGACATGAGTATGACGAGAGCAACAGAGCAATGGTGGATACACTAGCTGAGGTGGCCAGAAACGTGGAGGGATAAGATGCTTGAGGCGGTACTGGAAAACTTCGTGCACCAACATGTTAAGGACACAACCAGAAAGAGATAGGAGAGGATTAACCAGCAAGACTGGATCTCATATTCACTTTGTGTAGTACCGACATTGGGGGTATTATATATGTAAGGCCTCTTGTTGCTAGTGATAATAATAATAATAATAATAATAATAATAATAATAATAATAATAATAATAATAATAATAAAAATAAAATAACCTTTATTTCTACAAGTAATGATAACTTATAAAGACCTAACTTATAAAAACCTAACGTCAGTGACATACTGTATAAAAAGCTCATTGTTATGGAGAGCATTTCAGACAACTTCGGTTAATTATGTCCTAAGGATGCAACCCACGCCAATTGGCTAACACGCAGGTGTTACCCAATTGGCGAACACCTGCTTGTGTCTTACGTAAACATGCCCAATGTTTCCACCAATACCGGGGATCGAACCAAGGACTTAATGTGTAAACTGAATGCTGTACCAACTGAGCTATGGGACTTTCGAATACATTGTAAAGTTAACAAATGAGGGTGAAGCAGCACGAGAAGGAGGGTAGACATAAAACTTTATAAGAAGGCTATTCGTGTATGAGGTGCAGAGGGAAAGAAAAGTAAAGGGAAATATAGAAAATTAAATAATGGAACACGTGGCTACAGAGTGAAGGGAAGGAGGAGAGAAGTTCGTACTCAAGGGCAACAGAAACAATGGGAAGACCAGAGTGAGCCCATGATTCACCTAAAAATGTAGAAGCCAAAACCAAGTGCGCTAGAAAAGGTAAAAAGTGTAAAAGGCAAAGGATTCAGGAAAATAAGAAGCTTAGCCGAAGATCTAAAAACAAATATGGATGGATAAGGAAAGAGGCCCAGTAGCAATATGAAAATGACATAGCATTAAAAACTAAATATGACTCAGAATTTTTTATACGTCTACATCAGGAGGAAAACAACAATCAAAGCGGAGGTAATCAAGATGAAGAAAGAAGGAGAGCTCACAAGAAATGACCAGGAAGTATGTAAAGAGCTCAGTGGAGCTCGGTGGAGACAGAAGGGCTTCCAGCAAACCTAGGATGTAGGGTACATCAACAAGTGCCAGAAACACTACACACAACAGAGGAGAAGAAGAAACTGTTATGCAAACTAAATCCTTGGGTCCTGAGAGAGGTAGGAGAGGCAGTATGTGTGCCGCTAACAACAATCTTCAACATATTTATCTACAATAGGCAACTAAGTAAGGTGTGGTGGACAGCAAATATAGGCCCAGTTTTTAAGAAATGAGAGAGACAGGCAGCCATTAACTACAGACCAGTGTCATTGACTTGTATAGTAGGTAAAGTCACGAATAAAATTATCAGAAGAGTGGTGGGGCACCTAGAAAGGAATGGGCTCATACATGACAACCAACACGGGGGTTGGTTGTGTATTGTTCCAGTCACGGTATTGTGCCTTTTTTGTTATTTAATAGCAGGAAAAGTACTGCGATGGATCAGGGAATACCTAACAGGAAGGAAACTATGAGTAATGGTACACTACGAAGTGTCGAAGTGGGCGCATGTGTTGAGTGGAGTTCCACAAGGTCAGTGCTAGGGCTGGGGCTGTTTCCTGTATTTGTGAATGACTTGACAGAAGGAATAGAGTCAGAGGTGTTCCTGTTTGTAGAGGATGTGAAACTAAGGAGGAAAATACAAGCAGACGAGGTAAGAAAAGATTACTAAGGAATCTCGAGAGTCTGTAAGCATAGTCTGACAAATGTCTCATGATGTTTAACCCCTTCAAGTGCAAAGTCATGAAGTTTGGGAAAGAACAAAAAAGATAACAGACGGAGTACAAACTCTGGGATCAAAAGCTGCATACCTCATTCAAGGAACAGGAACTTCGGGTGATTATATTACCGTGGTCATCCCTGAGGCGCACATCAACCAAATACCTGCTGCAGCATTTGGGCGCCTGGCAAACATAAGCAAAGCGATTCGTCATTAGAGTATGGAGGCATTCACGACACTATACACAGTGAACGTCAGGCTCATATTTAAGAAAGCAGCCCCAGTATGCAACCCACATTTGGTCAAGCATGCCAAGGAATTAGAGAAAGTGCAAAAGTTTGCAACAAGACTAGTCATGGAGCTAAGGGTATATTTAATTAGGAGAGATTTTAAAGGGGACTCAACTTGACATTGGAGGACAGGAGGAATAAGGGAACATTAATATAACGAATAAAATACTGAGAGGAATAGATAAGGTGAACATTGGTGAGTATGTTTCAGAGATGGGAAGCAGGAAGACAAGGACGCAACTGGAAGTTGAAAACACCGATGAGTCATATTGATGTTAGGAAGTATTTCTTTCGCCTTGGAATTGTCATGATTGGAACAATCTGGAGACTGAGGTAGCAGAGGCATGCTCAATACATAGCTTTAAGAAGCTGTACTATAAGGCTCTTGGAGCCGGAGAGAGTGAACCACATCACTCTCTCCTTACCACTGAATTCCATGGAATAAGTAGGATTAACCTTGACAAAGTGGCTCAGGACTACGATTATTTTTACTTTTCATTCAATTTCATTATTGCTTTTATTTTTGGGTAGAACCAGTGTACAATAAATAATGTTAGATGAAAGTTTGAATAAGATTGGATAAACAAATTAATAAAAAAGTTAAAAAAATATGACTTGGAAACACTGCTACATATTGGCACTGCCTAATGATAAAACATTGACAAATCGATTTTATTTTTGTCAGCCCCTAAAAAAATGAAGTTGGGTAAGTTGTGGACATTAATAAAATATCAGCCCTATAATTCCCCCTTCACAAATGAAAAAAAGGGGCAATTAAAAATACACGTTATAATATTGTAAAATATTCATTATTCAATAAAACATCGTAACAACAACAGTAAATAGGTCAACAACTTACTTTCCAGATATTTAAGGAAACGCGTCCAAGTATATTACTTGAAGTATAAGTATTATTTTTTGAGATAGTGACGATACTTTTTAATATAGACATACGAAATAAGTGTTTTGTACAGTTACCCCGAGAAATATTCAACTATTTTCTCTGGTGATTGATCAGAGAGAACACAATATAATCTTTAACCGTAAACTCCTTTACCTGCACCAGGCTGCCACATATTAAAATATGTCAGTTTATTTAGTAAGTAAGTAAGTTTATTCAGGTATACACAAATACATTTACATAGATTATCATACATAGCAGCATATGTGTAGAGAACCTGGGATAACCCAAAAAAGTCAGTGACTTATTTCCATTGGGGTCCTTTTAGTACCTTAATATTATACATTGTAGGATATATATGTTATTATATTATAAAGGATATATGTATACTAGGAATAAGGTAAAAAGAGTTATTTACATTTACATGTGTGTGTTAGCCAAAAAAATAAAAAATCATTCTCCTCTGAACCTTTTGGTTCTCTTCTTGAACTGGCTCATGCTATGACTGGCTTTGACATGTGCAGACAGTCTGTTCCATTCCTTTATTGCTGTACAATAAAAGGTGTTTGAAGCCTGGTCACTGAGTGTGGGTACTACAAAGTTGTGCTCTCTCCCCCTAGTACTATGTCTGCTTTGGTTCCCAGCCTTGACAAAATTGGCAGCAAGATATTCTGGACACTGTTTGTGAGCAATTTTATAAACTTGATTTAACTTAAGTTGTTTTACTCTGTCTTCAATATTCAGCATATCCAATTGTTGTAATTCATCCTGGCCTACATGTTCTCTTGGACCCAGGTCCAGGATGAATCTTACCATTTTGTTCTGTGTGATTTGCAGTTTATCTTTCAGTTTTTTGTCAAGGCAGAGTACCATGAAGAGCAAGCGTAGTCAATATGACATTGTATAAGGGCTAGACATAGGGTCCTGCGAGCCTCAGTAGGTAGACACTGTGCTTGTCTGTAGAGGAATTTCAGTCTGGCATTCTCTTTCTTTACTACACTGTTCCCTATCAATTCTCCTGACATGCATGGGTCAAAGGGGATTCCCAGATATTTTACTGAGGAAACTGAAGTGATGGATTCCTCATTACACCGGACATTAAAATTATTTACCCTTCTCAGTTTATATTTCGTGCCAAAGAGTATGGCTTCTGTTTTCCCGATGTGTAACGATAGTTTGTTGTCTACTAACCATTTGTTGCAGGACTCCAGTTCCAGTGTTAATACATTAGCTATATCTTGTGGGTCTTTACCTGACACTAACAGAGCACTGTCATCCGCATACAGTAGGAGTTTGCACTTGACACTGATGGACATATCATTTACATAACACAGGAATAATAAGGGACCCAGAATACTACCTTGGGGAACTCCACATGCTATCGGCAGTAGTTCTGATTCCGTTTTGTTGTTTTTGGCAATTTGTTTCCTGTTGCTAAGATAGGACTTAAACCAGTCTGTGGAACCTATGCCGATAGCTTGAAGTATCTTACATAATATATTGTGGTTGACAGTATCGAAGGCCTTTTGCAAGTCTAAAGTTACCATTCCTTTGAGGTTCCCTATAGACATTTCAGTTCTCATGTAATCCATCAGATTAATTAGGGAGGTGTCGGTTGAGTAAGATCTCCTAAAGCCTGATTGGTAACTATGAAGAATGTTGTTGTCATTAAGATACATAACTACTTGACAGTACACCGCCCTCTCTAGAATTTTGGATATTACACTGAGTATACTAACAGGCCTATAGTTGCTGACATCAGACCTACTATTTTCTTGAAGATAGGAGTAACTCTGGCTCCTTGAACCCATCTGGCACTGTATTAGTGGTGATGGACAAATTTATTATGTGAGCAATGGGGATTGCCAGTTCAGAGGCCCCATCTTTTAGGAACTTAGACGGGATGTTATCTGGGCCGGTGCTCTTAGTTGGGTTTAACCTGCTTAGTTTTTTTTTTGCACGAAGTCATGAGATACACTTACTAGTTGACAACTGTTTGCAGTTACCCCTTTATTGGTATAGTGTGTTTTAAATTTATCAGAGTTTGTGTTAAAGGTATTTGATGCAGCTGGTAGCTTACTTACTAGTGTTGATGCAACAGTTGTGTAGTATAAATTAAAACAATTTGCCAATTTAGTTGTTTCGTGGCATACCTCGTTATCAACATTTAGTACTATGTTAGATCTATCTACGGGTTTATGGCTATACCTCAACTGTTTGAGTTGTTGCCAGAGCTTTCTAGGGTTATTCTTGTACTCTTCGATTTTTGAGCAATAGTGCCTTGCCTTTGCGCCTTTTATTAGCCTCTGCACTCTGTTCCTCACCCTTTGGAATTCATTTAGCGCTGCAATATCCTGTCTGTTTGCCTTAAATCTTTTTATCAACTGCTCTCTGAATTTCATATTATCTAATATCTCAGTAGTCATCCAGGGTTCAGTTCTTCGTTTAATCTAACCTCTTTAACTGGTGCAATATTATCAAGGATGGCAGTGAACATTGTTTTGAATTTTCCCAGGCATCATTTATGTCCGTGCAACTTGTTATCACTGACCAGTCACAATTGTGTAGCATATTTACCAGTGTTTCTTTACTGTAGTTTCTAGTTGACCTAACTTTTATTGTTTTGTGTAGGCCTATCCGTTCCCTAGTAATTTTCCTGGTACAGTAAATGATGAAATGATCACTAAGACCTGTGGTAAGGACCCCTGACTGACTAATGTTCTCAGAGCGGTTACAAAGTATGTGGTCAATTAGGGTGGCTGAGAACTGTGTGATCCGGGTTGGTGTATTAATTAGTTGCGTGTAACTATTTAAATCCAGAATTTGCTTATATCTTTTACATAGCCCGTTATTTTGCTGTTGAAAACAGATGTTGAAGTCTCCTAATATTACTGTCTCGTCATTGTTATCAAGTCCTGACAAGACTCTCGAAAAGTCCTCTAAGAACTGGTCATGGGTGGGAGGGCGATAACTAGTTCCTACTAAGATGGGTTTGGTCTTGGGAAGCAACACTTCAAACCATAGAATCTCCAGTTTATTGTCATTTAAATCAGGTCTTGGATTATAGGCTAAGTCGTTCTTTATGTAGGCACATACCCCACCACCTTTTCTATTCCTATCTAAGCGTTTTATATTGTAACCTATTTTGACCTCGTCGTCAGGCACCGTATCATCCAACCAGGATTCCGAGATGGATATAACTGCCGCTCTAGTTCTGTTAGCTAGAATCCTAATCTCTGCCAATTCTGTAAGAAGTGATCTTGCGTTGACATGAATAAAGTGAAGGTCTGTTGTTATAAAACAATCATAATCATCAATATATGGTAAGGGGTCATTAGCATTAAAAATCGGTAAATCAATGTCATCATTGCTAAAGGGTAACTGTGCCAAAGTGCATTTGTTACAAACAAAATGAAATCTGGCACCATTACCATAATTGAGCACACATCCATTATGCACTCTCCCCTTACACATTTTACATACGGAAGGTTTACTGTTCTTCTTTCGTACCTTAGTACAGTGTATACATATGTCTGGTGGTGTCTGAGATATTAAGAATGGTTCTATTGTCTGTGCATTACATATAGAGTTACTAGACCGTCATTATCACCATGGCTTATCTGTCTGTTTTGCACCTGTACCATAGATTGAGGTCCTGTATTAGTAGGAATATCACCCCTTAATTAATAGCGCCACTATAAAAGCTGTGTGCCACTGTTTTGGTTTGGATATGTGGGGTTGCCATACCTTGCGGCGATAGCGGCACTTACGTTTCTGGTATGATGGCCACTGTTGGGCTTTCACTTTCCAGGGAGCTATCACCTCATTCACCTTTTCCAGACCCCATGACTGATTTTTTTCTTCAGAGAAATGCACAATAATGATAAATATCATTATGGCAGCCTGAACCCCTCTGTTGCCAGCCATAGTTACTCTTCACTCTTTATCTCTTCACAACAAATATTTGTTTTCTTTTCTTTACTTTTTATTAAAAAGAAACCACTGATCCTATCAGACACCTAGCAATGCCTAGTAGCTACTCTAGAAATCACCACTGGTTACTAGTAAATTTTCTGTTATCACATACCCGGATTATCCCTCACTTCGTAAACTCCCATCACTCCTCACTTCATAGTCTGGCTTCCCCTATCACACTTCTAACTCATTTCCATCCTGGCAGTGTAAAAAGAAGTTTTAATCAAAGGCGATGTCCGTACACAGCGCCATCAATCCCATATAGCGGGGCTCGTCGTTGTTGCTAGTCCTCGTAGAGTTGATGTGTCAGCCATTTTTAAAAGCAGTGAGGGAAAAACGGCCACTGCCCCTGACAGATTCCTTGGATTTTTGTCGTTAGATTTGGCGTTTTCTCCTATGTTTCCCTCCTAATGTACACTGGTCAGGTAATATGGAAGTCAGCTATTGAAAAAAATATCCTTGGTTGGTTAACTATTCACTTCTTTCACACATTTAGCACTGAGAGAGAACCGCTGGTATAGCCTGACAGTTTCCTGGAGTTTGTTTTGTAGATTTATCGGTTTCCCCTGTGTTTCCCTCCCATTAACACTGCTGCAGTTGATATGATGGTCAGGTACTGTCAGTATAATTAGAATGTCGCTTCGTAGTTGTACATCTGGCAGTAGCTGGTGATTGAATGTCAGTCAGCCATGTTTAAATGATCACTTGCACCCCTCACCTGGCACTGAGGGAAAAAATCGACACTACATTACAGACCTGTCAGTTTCCTTGTATTTTGTTGATTAGGTTTTCCCTTATGTTGACTTCACATTAACACTGTGCAGTTGATATGGGAGTCAGTCACTTCAGTGTAGTGGAAAACGTTGCTTGTACTTGTCTTGGTGGTTGTAGTAGTAGTAGTTGTTGTTGTAGGACTTGTAGTAGTAGCAGCTATGTGATGATGGGGTTTATTGTTCTGAGAATTCTTGCTAATAATTCAGAGATGATGAAGCTTCCTTTGTTCTGTTTAACTGTGTTAGAAATAGCGATTAATGACGATTCAAGGCATTTACGTCTACGGAAATTGAGTTCTTTGACCACTAGGCGGGAGTCGTTGAATTTCTTCAAGTGGTTGGTGGAATTCCGGTGTTGTACGCAGGTAATGTTCAAGTTAACGTTCCTACATGCATTAATGTGTTCACAGCCTCCACAGGGAATATTATCAAGTTCTTCAGTTTCATCCTAGTCAGATCTTTCATGGAAGTACTGGTTGCGATGGTGAGTCTTGCCTTAGCTTGTGCGAGTACTTGAGAGAAGATCAGTGCAACCTGGCTGTAGGGAAGGATTAAAACTTTGATAGGAGTGGTGTTAGTACATGGAGAATTGATAATCTGAAGAACTCCTTTCTTGCAATCTTTGATGGAAAAAGGAAGGAAAAATGTAGCTCGGTGAAGGTTTAGTGTGTGTATATACACTCCTCGTCATGATACTCTGGACTGCAGATTCGGTATGATCTTAGGAAAAATCCGATGATGATGCCTCTGTTGGTCTTAGTATCTAGACTGGAATAAAAGTGTGTGAGACCGCTTTTGTTTGTAGGCTTCTTGTAAACTTGAAACCTAGAGCGTTATCTACTTTGTAAATGAGGGCGTCTAGAAAAGGTCACATGTCACTGGGCTCTTCAAGAATAAATTGGATAGCTGGTTCAGCTGCGCTGAGTCTTTCCTGAAGATTCCCCACATCAAAACGTTTGGGACTTATTGTGAGGACGTCGTCCACCTAAATATTTTAGGAGTAGCTAAAGACCCTCTTCAACCGATACTAAAGTGAGAATGAGGAAGCCTTTATACATGCAGACCAATCAGGTGCACATTAGAAGCACTACGGTAGGCCTACTGGCTCATGCTTAATAATTCCACCTCACACTTTAAACCTGATAAATTTAGCTCGAATAAATGGAGCTAAATTTATCGGATTTATATATATATATATATATATATATATATATATATATATATATATATATATATATATATATATAT
>WNWK01029381.1:0-24467 GCA_009830355.1 Cherax destructor | reverse complement strand
ATCTAAATCATCTCTTTCTTATCATTTGCAAACACCCCGCTTCAAACATCCCACTTTGACGGTTTTCTTCTTTTTTTTTTAGTAAGTTATACAGGAAAAGGGGTTACTTATTGTTCCTGGCATTTTAGTTGACTTTTAGAAATGCATGGCTTGGGGGAAAAGATTATTTTCCACCCCCCCATTTATATTAAAGGAAAAGTAATAAGAACAAGAACTCTTAAGTTAATTCAAAAGAAAAAACTCAGATGAGTGTGTATACATAAAACGTGTACATGTATGTATAGTGTGACCTAAGTGTAAGTAGAAGAAGAAAGATCCTGAAATCTTGCATTTTTTATGAGACAGAAAAAAGACACCAGCAATCCTACCATCATGTAAAACAATTACAGGCTTTCGTTTTACACTCCTTGGCAGGATGGTAGTACCTCCCGGGGTGGTTGCTGTCTACCAACCTACTACCTCAAATATATATATACTATATATTTATATATATATATATATATATATATATATATATATATATATATATATATATATATATATATATATATATATATGTATATATCATGCAAAAGAAACCACATGCAATCAACACATCATCAGAATCTTGTAAAGTTGCAGAAAAAGGAGGATGTCGAGCCAACACGATCCCAGAGGATGTATTCACTGGAGTGAGGAAGGAAAGGAGAGAAAGAGAGGGAACAGGAAATCCCCTCAGGCATACCAATACCCATAGCCAGAAACGTTGAATATTATAGAAATGAAAAAAACCACAAACGCTGATATTGTAATAGTAGCCGAAAGTAATGTGGCAATTAACAATAAATTCCATCAGATTCCATTATGATGTAAGTGAACCAGAGTTTGCCTCAGATTCATGTGGGATAAATAACAGTAGCCCTCTTCCTTGTAATTACAGATGCCTCCTTCTTTAAATGAGTTTATTTTAATGAGCCCCGTTTCCTTTGTATAACTAATAGAAGTCTTCCATTTAAATGGAACCGCTTTCTCGTGGATGATACTCCATAATTAACAGTGACTTTCATATTACCGGCAATATAATTATGTAGGTAAAATTCTATATCATAGCGGAGTCTGACGGAATTTTTAATAATTGTCACATGACTTTCGTTCTGACTACTATTACAGTATCAACATTTGTGGGAATTTTCTATTGCATAATATTGAACATTTCTGGCTGTAGGTACGGGTATGCCTGGGGCATTCCCTTTCCCCTTCTATCTCTATCTCTCTCCCCCTCCCTCCCTCACTCCAGTGAATACATCCTCTGGGATCGTGTTCTCGACCCCTTTTTTTGCAACTTACCCGAGGAAATGCTTGCTCATACTGGGCTCGCGTCCAGCTTCAGAGGAGTTGGGGAGATCCATATTTTTATACATTGTATCAATGTATTCATGCTTGTGTTTACTGCTATTGTATTATGTCTACTAATAAAGTTCTCATAAAATATATAATATAGGGGTGGTAAAGAATAAAATATTCAAACAGCTCCGGGAAGAACTTTGAGTTTTCCCAAAGTACGTTTATTCTATGCTCTGAGGATATGATTTAGGGCGTAATGACAGTAGTGTGTTGGACTACGTATTGGTAGATTAAAGACTGTTGGGTAGACTTCAAGATATTCATGTTTATGTAGGGGCCACAGATATGTCAGATCCACAGTTGTAGCTACAGTGAAATAAAAGGTAGATGGAAAGAAGGAAAATTGAAGCAGTAGGCAGAGAGAGGTGAAGGTTTAAACTAAAGAAAGAGGCAGTTAGGGTAAGATATAAACAACTATTGGAGGACTGGTAGGCAACGGGGGTTTAAGATGTATGGGGAGGTTTAAAAATGTAGTGTTAGATTTTCAGCGAGTTGTGGTTACAGGAAAGTGGGTGCGGGAGGAAGAAGACGATTAGTGGAATGATGATGTAAAGAGAGTAGTAAGAAAGAAAAAGTTCATATGAGAGGTTTTTTTCAAGTAGAAATGATGCAATGGGGAGGAGTATATGGAGAGAAAAGAGAGATTAAGAAAGTGGTGATGCAATGTAAAAGAGAGCAAATGAAAGAATGAGAGGGTGGGTGAGATGTTATCAACAAATTTTGTTGAAAATAAAAAAGAGTTTTGGAGTAGATTAAAAGTTGAGGAAGCCTAGGGAAAGAATGGATTTGATAGTTAAACATAGGAGAGGAGAGTTATTAAATGGAGAGGTAGAGGTATAGGGGAAGATGGAGGGAATATTTTGAGGAATTATTCAATGTTGATGAATATAGTGAAGCTGTGATTTTGCGTATAAGGCAAGGAGAATAACATCTTGTAGGAGTGAAGGGAGCAATTCAGAGTGTGAGGAAAGTTCGTGAGGCAGTGGGTAGAATGAAAGTGGATAAGGCAGCTGGGATTGACGGGATAAAGACAGAAATGTTAAAAGCAGGTGGGGATATAGTTTTGGAATGTTTGGTGCTTTTATTAAATCAATGTATGGAAGAGGGTAAGGTACCTAGGGATTGGCAGAGAGCGTGCATAGTTCCTTTGTATAAAGGCAAAGGGGTCAAAAGAGAGTGCAAAAATTATAGGAGAATACTTCTGTTGAATATACCTGGTAAAGTGTATGGTAGGGTTATCATGGAAAGAATTAAGAGTAAGACAGAGTAGGATAGCAGATGAACAAGGAGGATTTAGGAAGGGTAGGGGGTGTGTAGACCAAGTGTTTATAGTGAGACATATAGGAGAACAGTATTTAGATAAAGGTAAAGAGGTTCTTGTGGCATTTATGGATTTGGAAAAGGCGTATGACAAAATGGATGGGGGGCAATGTGCCAGATGTTGGAAATGTATGGAATAGGAGGTAGGTTATTTAAAGCAGTGAAAAGTTTTTATGAGGCTAGTGAGGCTCAGGTTAGAGTATTAAGGAGAGGGAGATTATTTTCCAGTAAAAGTAGGCCTTAGACAGGGATGTGTGATGTCACCGTGGCTGTTCAATATATTTATAGATGGGGTTGTAAGAGAAGTGAATGCTCGAGTGCTGGCAAGAGGTGTGGGGTTAAAAGATAAAGAATCTAACATAAAGTGGGAGTTGTCACAGTTTCTGAAAAGAAGTTGAAGAGGTTGGTGGATGAGTTTGGTAGGGTATGTGAAAGAAGAAAATTAAAAATGAATATAGGAAAGAGTAAGGTGATGAGGATAACAAAAAATTATTTAACGAAAGACTGGATATCAGATTGGAAGGGAGAGTATGGAGGAGGTAATGTATTCAGATATTTAGGAGTGGACGTGTCAGCAGATGGGTCTATGAAAGATGAGGTGAATCATAGAATTCACGAAGGGAAAAGGTGAGTGGTGCACTGAGGAGCTTGGGTGACAAAGAACTTTATCCATGAAAACAAATTGGGGAATATATGAGAGTATAGTTATACCAACACTCTTATATGGGTGTGAAGCATGGATGGTGAATGTGTCAACAAACAGAACGCTGGAGGCAGTGGAGGGCAATGCAGAGATTTCGTAGTTTGGAAATTAGGAGGAGGTGCGGGCTGAAGACAGGTTGTTGAGGTGGTTCGGAGATGAAGAAAGGATTTAACAAAATATAATGACTTCGAGAGTGCATAAATCTGTAGTGGAGGTAAGGCGGGGTAGTGGTCGGCCTAGGAAAGGTTGAAGGAGGGGTAAAGAAGGCTTTGTGTGCGAGGGCTTGGACTTCCAGCAAGCATGCGCGAGCGTGTTTGATCGGAGCAAATGGAGACAAATGGTTTTAGGACTTGACGTGCTGTTGGAGTGTGAGCAAGGTAATATTTATGAAGGGATTCAGGGATACCGGCAGGCCAGACTTGAGTCCTGGAGATGGGAAGTACCGTGTCTGCACTCTGAAGGAGGGATGTTAATGTTGCAGTTTTATAACTGTAGTGTAAGAGCAATTCTGGCAAGACAGTGATGGAGTGAATGATGGTGAAAGTTTTTATCAGAGCCACCCTACCTTTTTGGGAAACGGCTGATGTGTTAATATAAATATATATATATATATATATATATATATATATATATATATATATATATATATATATATATATATATATATATATATATATATATATATATATATATATATATATATATATATATATATATATATATATATATTATATATATGGTTATATATATTATATATATATATATATATATATATATATATATATATATATATTATATATATATATATATAGCCACCCAGGAGGTACTACCGTCCTGCCAGGTGACTGTGAAACAGAAACCTGAAATTGTTTTACATGATGGTAGGATTGCTGGTGTCTTTTTCTGTCTCATAAACACGCTGGATAACAGGTATATCTAGCTACTTCTACTTACACTTTAGGTCACACTACACTGGAATACATATGCATATATATACATACACACATCTAGGTTTTCTTCTTTTTCTTAATAGCTCTTGTTCTTTTTATTTTCTCTATTGTCCATGGGGAAGTGGAAAGAATCTTTCCTCCGTAAGCCATGCGTGTCGTATGAGGCGACTAAGATGCCGGGAGCAATGGGCTAGTAACCCCTTCTCCTGTACAAATCTACTAGAAAGAGATGATTGCCGATGTTATGAATGAAAAGAAGTTGGATGTCCTGGCCCTAAGCGAAACAAAGCTGAAGGGGGTAGGCGAGTTTCAGTGGGGAGAAATAAATGGGATTAAGTCAGGAGTATCTGAGAGTTAGAGCTAAGGAAGGGTAGCAATAATGTTGAAGGATCAGTTATGGAAGGAAAAGAGGAATATAAATGTGTAAATTCAAGGATTATGTGGATTAAAATAAGGGTCGGATGCGAAAAGTGGGTCATAATAAGCGTGTATGCACCTGGAGAAGAGAGGAGTGTAGAGGAGAAGACAGATTTTGGGAGATGTTAAGCGAATGTATAGGAACTTTTGAACCAAATGAGAGAGTAATTGTGGTAGGGGACCTAAATGCTAAAGTGGGAGAAACATGCAGAGAGGGTGTAGTAGGTAAGTTTGGGGTCCAGGTGTAAATGATAATGGGAGCCCTTTGATTGAACTTTGTATAGAAAGGGTTTAGTTATAGGTAATACATATTTTAAGAAAAAGAGGATAAATAAGTATACAAGATATGATGTAGGGCGTAATGACAGTAGTTTGTTGGACTATGTATTGGTAGATAAAAGACTGTTGAGTAGACTTCAGGATGTACATGTTTATAGAGGGCTACAGATATATCAGATCACTTTTTAGTTATAGATACAGTGGGAGTAAAAGGTAGATGGGATACAAGGAAAATAGAATCAGTAAGTAAAAGAGAGGTGAAGGTTTATAAACTAAAAGAGGAGGCAGTTAGGGTAAGATATAAACAACTATTGGAGGATAGATGGGCTAGTGAGAGTGTAGGCAATGGGGTCGAAAATGTATGGGGTAGATTTAAAAATGTAGTGTTAGAGTGTTCAGCAGAAGTTTGTGGTTACAGGCGAGTGGGTGCGGGAGGGAAGAGGAGCGATTGGTGGAATGATGATGTAAAGAGAGTAGTAAGGAGAAAAAGTTAGCATATGAGAGGTTTTTACAAAGTAGAAGTGATGCAAGGAGGGAAGAGTATATGGAGAGAAAAAAGAGGTTAAAAGAGTGGTGAAGCAATGTAAAAGAGAGCAGATGAGAGAGTGGGTGAGATGTTATCAGCAAATTTTGTTGAAAATTAGAAAAAGTTTTGGAATGAGATTAATAAGTTGAGGAAGCCTAGAGAACAAATGGATTTGACAGTTAAAAATAGGAGAGGAGAGTTATTAAATGGAGAGTTCGAGGTATCGGGAAGATGGAGAGAATATTTTGAGGATTTGTTAAATGTTGATGAAGACAGGAAGCTGTGATTTCGTGTGTAGGGCAGGAGGAATAACATCTTGTAGGAGTGTGGAAGAGCCAGTTGTGGGTGTAGGGAAGTTCGTGAGGCAGTGGGTAGAATGAAAGGGGTAAGGCAGCTGGGATTGATGGGATAAAGATAGAAATGTTAAAAGCAGGTGGGGATATAATTTTGGAGTGGTTGGTGCTATTATTTAATAAATGTATGGAAGAGGGTAAGGTACCTAGGGATTGGCAGAGAGCGTGTATTGTTCCTTTGTATAAAGGCAAAGGGGACAAAAGAGAGTGCAAAAATTATAGGAGAATAAGTCTGTTGAGTGTACCTGGTAAAGTGTATGGTAGAGTTATTATTGAAAGAATTAAGAGTAAAACAGAAAGCAGGATAGCAGATGAACAAGGGGGCTTTAGGAAAGGTAGGGGTGTGTAGACCAAGTGTTTACAGTGAAACATATAGGTGAACAGTATTTGGATAAGGGTAAAGATGTTTTTGTGGCATTTATGGATTTGGAAAAGGCGTATGATAGGGTAGATAGGGGGCAATGTGGCAGATGTTGCAGGTGTATGGAATAGGAGGAAGGTTACTGAAAGCAGTGAAGAGTTTTTATGAGGATAGTGAGGCTCAGGTTAGAGTGTGTAGGAGGGAAGGGACTATTTCCCAGTAAAAGTGGGCCTTAGACAAGGATGTGTGATGTCACCGTGGTTGTTCAATATATTTATAGATGGGGTTGTAAGAGAAGTGAATGCGAGGGTCTTGGCAAGAGGTGTTGGGCTAAAAGATAAAGAAGCAAATACAAAGTGGGAGTTGTCACAGTTGCTTTTTGCTGATGACACTGTGCTTTGGGAGATTCTGAAGAGATGCTGCAGAGGTTGGTGGATGAATTTGGTAGGGTGTGTAAAGAAGAAAATTGAAAGTGAATATAGGAAAGAGTAAGGTGATGAGGATAACAAAAAGAATAGGTGACGAAAGATTGGATATCAGATTGGAGGGAGAGAGTATGGAGGAGGTGAATGTATTCAGATATTTGGGAGTGGACATGTCGGCGGATGGGTCTATGAAGGATGAGGTGAATCATAGAATTGATGAGGGAAAAGGGTGAGTGGAGCACTTCGGAGTCTGTGGAGACAAAGAACCTTGTCCATGGAAGTAAAGAGGGAATGTATGAGAGTATAGTTATACCAACGCTCTTATATGGGTGTGAAGCATGGGTAATGAATGTTGCAACGAGGAGAAGGCTGGAGGCAGTGGAGATGTCATGTCTGAGGTCAATGTGTGGTGTGAATATAATGCAGAGAATTCGGAGTTTGGAAATTAGGAGGAGGTGCGGGATTACCAAAACGATTGTCCAGAGAGCTGAGGAGGGTTGTTGAGGTGGTTTGGACATGTAGAGAGAATGGAACGAGACAGAGTGACTTCGAGATGTATAAATCTGTAGTGGAGGGAAGGCGGGGTAGGGGTCGGCCTAGGAAAGGTTGGAGGGAGGGGTAAAGGAAGTTTTGTGTGCGAGGGGCTTGGACTTCCAGCAAGCATGTGTGAGCGTATTTGATAGGAGTGAATGGAGGCATATGGTTTTTAATACTTGACGTGCTGTTGGAGTGTGAGCAAAGTAACATTTATGAAGGATTCAGGAAACCGGCAGGCCGGACTTGAGTTCTGGAGATGGGAAGTACAGAGCCGGCACTCTGAAGGAGGGGTGTTAATGTTGCAGTTTTATAACTGTAGTGTAAAGCACCCTTCTGGCAAGACAGTAATGGAGTGAATGATGATGAAAGTTTTTCTTTTCGGGCCACCCTGCCTTGGTGGGAATCGGCCGATGTGTTAATAAAAATAAAAAAAATATATATATATATATATATATATATATATATATATATATATATATATATATATATATATATATATATATATATATATATATATATATATATATATATATATATATATATATATATATATATAATATACACGTATATATATTTATTTATATACGCATATATATATATATATATATATATATATATATATATATATATATATATATATATATATATATATATATATATATATATATATATATATAAACCGCATTATAAAGGAAATGTAGAAATAAAAGGCTTATAAATAAGGCTAATATAACACCTCAACGTCATCATTCGACACCTCACACCTCAGAGATGGTCATAGCTGAAATTCTTCACAATTTTTTTATTCTCATTTGTCAATGATATATATATATATATATATATATAGCAAAAAGATCACAGTAATCAGGTAATGTGGTTGTCTTGCATATATATATATATATATATATATATATATATATATGTTGTTATCATCTTAGTTCAAGATTTTTCCCAGTTAGACCATATTAAACTTGATTACATTTTTACAAGGAATCTTGTAGACACAGCCGTCAGCATTATTTGGGGAAATTTCTAAACAGAAGTTTTTTACTGTATCAAGATTTTGATTATATAATTCATAAGCAGAAAATGTACATCAAGAAATTGTTCATGATTAAGGGAGAACCAACACATTCTTGGGTGAATATGAGTGTTTGTCCAGTTTAGAATTGTAAAAAGTATTTTTCGCAATTTTAAAGGATTTATCAATTAAGTGTTTTGGGTATTTTAGATCATTAGGTACTTCATAAATCTTCAAGATTTCTTCATCTATGAAATCAGGGCTGCAAATATGGAAAACTCTCAAAAACATTGATGAAAATACAGAAAGTTTAACTCTGTCATGATGTGATGAATAATTGTGCACATTAGAACACTTGTTGGGTTTCTGTATATTTTTAATTTAAAATCAAGGTTTACTTTCATAATTAAAACATCTTAAAAAGATAATATATTATTTCGTTCAAAATGAACAGTAAAATTAATGGAATGACCGAGACTATTTAATTCAACAAGAAAATGGTTTATATCTATATTCTTAAGTATTAGATTTTATTAGCAATCTTTTTTATAATGTACGTACAAATTGCTAAAAACAGTTGAAAGATTTGCCATTGACATACCAAACTTTAGATTGTAAAATTTTTCATTAAACACAAACTTTGCGTCAACAATATGAAGTTTAATAAGCTCAATGATTGAAGGTATTGGCAATGGTAAATCATAATTAACAAATTCTTCAGATAGAAAATTTAATAAATCATCTGGAACTTTTGTGAAAAAAGAAGTGACATGAAAACAAACCATATTTTAATAAATTAAATCAGTCATGGTGCTTGATATATGAAATAAATAAAAATTGTTTTTAACATTAAAGTTAGAAATTTTGTCAACAATTGGGCTCGACATATCTACTAGCCATTTGGATAATTTATATGAAACTGACCGTATGGAGCAAATAATGTGTCTGGCTGGATTACCTGGTTTGTGTGTTTATATTTATCCATACATATATGGCAAAGATGTATGGATTACTGAAACACACAAACCAGGTAATCCAGCCAGACCATAAAGCTGACCATACACTGTACTTTACATTTAATTTGATCATCGTCTTTGTGAATACCAATACATTCAGAAGTTCTTGGAATCAAGCCTAAAACGGGCCACTACAACATCAGTCAGTCTGGTAACATTGCAAGCTGCTTCGTAGTGTGCTTATCTACATTCACCTTATCACAGTGAGTTTCATATCTAATCAGGTTTTCTGGTGAATTTTAATAATTTTCAGATTTCTTAGTTATTTCTCTCCTAACAAAGTAATATTAACTCTTCTTCTAGGTATTTTTCTTCAAGGTAATTATTTGATGAAATCTGTAATTGAACATTAATTTTTTTCTCTCAGATTTTTAATATGTGTACCTGGCGTCTCCAGTGAGCGTGTTGTTACAGCCGTTGTGTGAGTCATGTACCTGGCGTCTCCAGTGAGCGTGTTGTTACAGCCATTGTGTGAGTCATGTACCTGGCGTCTCCAGTGAGCGTGTTGTTACAGCCGTTGTGTGAGTCATGTACCTGGCGTCTCCAGTGAGCGTGTTGTTACAGCCGTTGTGTGAGTCATGTACCTGGCGTCTCCAGTGAGCGTGTTGTTACAGCCGTTGTGTGAGTCATGTTCCTGGCGTCTCCAGTGAGCATGTTGTTACAGCCGTTGTGTGAGTCATGTTCCTGGCGTCTCCAGTGAGCGTGTTGTTACAGCCGTTGTGTGAGTCATGTACCTGGCGTCTCCAGTGAGCGTGTTGTTGCAGCCGTTGTGTGAGTCATGTACCTGGCGCCTCCAGTGAGCGTGTTGTTACAGCCGTTGTGTGAGTCATGTACCTGGCGTCTCCAGTGAGCATGTTGTTACAGCCATTGTGTGAGTCATGTACCTGGCGTCTCCAGTGAGCGTGTTGTTACAGCCGTTGTGTGAGTCATGTACCTGGCGTCTCCAGTGAACGTGTTGTTGCAGCCGTTGTGTGAGTCATGTACCTGGCGCCTCCAGTGAGCGTGTTGTTACAGCCGTTGTGTGAGTCATGTACCTGGCGTCTCCAGTGAGCATGTTGTTACAGCTATTGTGTGAGTCATGTACCTGGCGTCTCCAGTGAGCATGTTGTTACAGCCATTGTGTGAGTCATGTATCTGGCGTCTCCAGTGAGCATGTTGTTACAGCCATTGTGTGAGTCATGTACCTGGCGTCTCCAGTGAGCGTCTTGTTACAGCCATTGTGTGAGTCATGTACCTGGCGTCTCCAGTGAGCGTGTTGTTACAGCCATTGTGTGAGTCATGTACCTGGCGTCTCCAGTGAGCGTGTTGTTACAGCCATTGTGTGGGTCATGTACCTGGCGTCTCCAGTGAGCGTGTTGTTACAGCCATTGTGTGAGTCATGTACCTGGCGTCTCCAGTGAGCATGTTGTTACAGCCATTGTGTGAGTCATGTACCTGGCGTCTCCAGTGAGCATGTTGTTACAGCCATTGTGTGAGTCATGTACCTGGCGTCTCCAGTGAGCATGTTGTTACAGCCATTGTGTGAGTCATGTACCTGGCGTCTCCAGTAAGCGTGTTGTTACAGCCATTGTGTGAGTCATGTACCTGGCGTCTCCAGTGAGCGTGTTGTTACAGCCATTGTGTGAGTCATGTACCTGGCGTCTCCAGTGAGCGTGTTGTTACAGCCATTGTGTGAGTCATGTACCTGGCGTCTCCAGTGAGCATGTTGTTTTAGCCATTGTGTGAGTCATGTACCTGGCGTCTCCAGTGAGCGTGTTGTTACAGCCATTGTGTGAGTCATGTGCCTGGCGTCTCCAGTGAGCGAATTGTTACAGCCATTGTGTGAGTCATGTACCTGGCGTCTCCAGTGAGCGTGTTGTTACAGCCATTGTGTGAGTCATGTACCTGGCGTCTCCAGTGAGCATGTTGTTACCGCCATTGTGTGAGTCATGTACCTGGCGTCTCCAGTGAGCGTGTTGTTACAGCCGTTGTGTGAGTCATGTACCTGGCGTCTCCAGTGAGTGTGTTGTTACAGCCGTTGTGTGAGTCATGTACCTGGCGTCTCCAGTGAGCGTGTTGTTACAGCCATTGTGAGTCATGTACCTGACGTCTCCAGTGAGCGTGTTGTTACAGCCATTGTGTGAGTCATGTACCTGGCGTCTCCAGTGAGCGTGTTGTTACAGCCGTTGTGTGAGTCATGTACCTGGCGTCTCCAGTGAGCGTGTTGTTACAGCCGTTGTGTGAGTCATGTACCTGGCGTCTCCAGTGAGCGTGTTGTTACATCCATTGTGTGAGTCATGTACCTGACGTCTCCAGTGAGCGTGTTGTTACAGCTATTGTGTGAGTCATGTACCTGACGTCTCCAGTGAGCGTGTTGTTACAGCCATTGTGTGAGTCATGTACCTGACGTCTCCAGTGAGCGTGTTGTTACAGCCATTGTGTGAGTCATGTACCTGACGTCTCCAGTGAGCGTGTTGTTACAGCCGTTGTGTGAGTCATGTACCTGACGTCTCCAGTGAGCGTGTTGTTACAGCCATTGTGTGAGTCATGTACCTGGCGTCTCCAGTGAGCGTGTTGTTACAGCCGTTGTGTGAGTCATGTACCTGGCGTCTCCAGTGAGCGTGTTGTTACATCCATTGTGTGAGTCATGTACCTGACGTCTCCAGTGAGCGTGTTGTTACAGCCATTGTGTGAGTCATGTACCTGACGTCTCCAGTGAGCGTGTTGTTACAGCCATTGTGTGAGTCATGTACCTGACGTCTCCAGTGAGCGTGTTGTTACAGCCATTGTGTGAGTCATGTACCTGACGTCTCCAGTGAGCGTGTTGTTACAGCCGTTGTGTGAGTCATGTACCTGACGTCTCCAGTGAGCGTGTTGATACAACCGTTGTGTGAGTCATGTACCTGGCGTCTCCAGTGAGCGTGTTGTTACAGCCGTTGTGTGAGTCATGTACCTGGCGTCTCCAGTGAGCGTGTTGTTACAGCCGTTGTGTGAGTCATGTACCTGGCGTCTCCAGTGAGCGTGTTGTTACAGCCATTGTGTGAGTCATGTACCTGGCGTCTCCAGTGAGCATGTTGTTACAGCCATTGTGTGAGTCATGTACCTGGCGTCTCCAGTGAGCGTGTTGTTATAGCCATTGTGTGAGTCATGTACCAGGCGTCTCCAGTGAGCATGTTGTTATAGTCATTGTGTGAGTCATGTACCTGGCGTCTCCAGTGAGCGTGTTGTTATAGTCATTGTGTGAGTCATGTACCTAGCGTCTACAGTGAGCGTGTTGTTATAGCCATTGTGTGAGTCATGTACCTGGCGTCTCCAGTGAGCGATTTGTTATAGTCATTGTGTGAGTCATGTACCTGGCGTCTCCAGTGAGCATGTTGTTACAGCCATTGTGTGAGTCATGTACCTGGCGTCTCCAGTGAGCATGTTGTTACAGCCATTGTGTGAGTCATGTACCTGGCGTCTCCAGTGAGCATGTTTTTACAGCCATTGTGTGAGTCATGTGCCTTTAGTAATAACATAGAATCAGGAATGATCAAGAAAAGAATCTCATTGTCGCAATTTAATTTTAATACTATTAAAATTTGAAATAATTTAGTTTGTAATGTAGAAGGCTTGTTGTTAATTCTTATTCCCAGCTCAATGTGAGTGCTATAATTCTTTACGGGAGAAGATGGAGATGGTAACAAGAGACGGAGCAACCCTGTAAGTTGATTCCTCTTAATATATGTCAGTGAATTTAATTTGTTATGCATTCTTATTAGCACTTAGGTGGAATTTTTTGTGCAATTGCCTTTGCAATTGTGTTCAGAAAGGTATTAAAAGCGATGATCTTCTTTGTAGTTGATTTAAGATACGTAACCTTAAATGAATACAGTTTCCATGTAGGATTGAAGTGCTTTTATCCTCAATAAAGACACAGTTCACTTAGGTTATATGATTTAATATTATTACACGTTTTAAAAAAAGGTTTGCATTTGAACTTATTTACTTGTAGACATTTGCTAGATTTATGGAGACGATGTCTGGTACATTTCTTAACATTTTATTACAAAGTATAATCTTAATCTTAGATATCATAACAGTCATATCATATAGAATTACCATGAACGATCGTGATGGCGTCGTTCTGAGTTACCTTCATGGGCCAGAGAGAATTTCCTTCAGTTAAAATTAACAAAGATGCTGCGCAGACAATTGAGGATCTCAGATTGACTATGTACATCAATCTCACTATTCCTACAATACCACTACAACCAGGGTTGTACCTTGTAACATTTCAGAGCAATAATTAAGCTAATCTTTGTATTTCTTATGTAGTTGTAGAAAGGTGGAGGCATGTCATTTGTTTGTCAGAATTTTTGATTCAGATGAATGATTGATGAGGCCTAGTCGAGTAAATATTGCTGCAATTTTCCTTCTTGCAAATTATTACTCATTATTCATATGCCCTGTTTTATAGATCAGTCCGTCATAAGGATAGCTGATAGTTATTTCTAGGTGACGTAGGCAGTCCTTTTGGGAAAGCATGGATTATTTTTTTTTTTTTTTTTTTATTTACACATCGGCCGATTCCCACCAAGGCAGGGTGGCCCGAAAAAGAAAAACTTTCATCATCATTCACTCCATCACTGTCTTGCCAGAAGGGTGCTTTACACTACAGTTATAAAACTGCAACATTAACACCCCTCCTGGATTATTATTATTATTAATATTATTATTATTATTATTATTATTATTATTATTATTATTATTATTATTATTATTATTATTATTATTATTATTATTATTATTATTATTATTATTATTACGATTTCGTTAGTCAGTTATTATCATTATTATTGATTATTATTATTATCGATGTTATTATCGTTATTATTAGTAGTAGTTGTAGCAGTAGTAGTATTACTATTATTATTATTAATATTATTATTATTATTACTATAATTATTATTATTATTATTATTATTATTATTATTATTATTATTATTATTATTATTATTATTATTATTATTATCGTTATTGTTATTGTTATTCTTATTCATATTATTATTATTATTATTATTATTATTATTATTATTATTATTATTATTATTATTATTATTATTATTATTATTATTATTATTACGATTTCGTTAGTCAGTTATTATCATTATTATTGATTATTATTATTATCGATGTTATTATCGTTATTATTAGTAGTAGTTGTAGCAGTAGTAGTATTACTATTATTATTATTAATATTATTATTATTATTACTATTATTATTATTATTATTATTATTATTATTATTATTATTATTATTATTATTATTATTATTATTATTATTATTATTATTATTACCGTTATTGTTATTGTTATTCTTATTCCTATTATTATTATTATTATTATTATTATTATTATTATTTTCAACAAGTCGGCCGTCTCCTACCGAGGCAGGGTGACCCAAAAAGAAAGAAAATCCCCAAAAAGAAAATACTTTCATCATCATTCAACACTTTCACCTCACTCATAAATAATCACTGTCTTTGCAGAGGCGCTCTGATACTACTGTTTAGAATTAGTCCCTCCAAACTGTCACTATCCCAGATCCCTCCTTTAAAGTGCAGGCATTGTACTTCTCATTTCCAGGACTCAAGTCCGGCTAAATTAATAACCGGTTTCCATGAATCCCTTCACTAAATATTACCCTGCTCACACTCCATTCACCATTCACTCCTATCTAACACGCTCACACACGCTTGCTGGAAGTCCAAGCCCCTCGCCCACAAAACCTCCTTTACCCCCTCCCTCCAACCTTTTCTAGGACGACCCCTACCCCGCCTTCCTTCCCCTACAGATTTATACGCTCTCCAAGTCATTCTACTTTGTTCCATTCTCTCTAAATGACCAAACCACCTCAACAACCCCTCTTCAGCCCTCTGACTAATACTTTTAGTAACTCCACACCTCCTAATTTTCACACTCCGAATTCTCTGCAAAATATTTACACCACACATTGCCCTTAGACAGGACATCTCCACTGCCTCCAGCCGCCTCCTCGCTGCAGCATTTACAACCCAAACTTCACACCCATATAAGAGTGTTGGTACCACTATACTTTCATACATTCCCTTCTTTGCCTAAATATATAACGTTTTTTGTCTCCACAGATACCTCAACGCACTACTCACCTTTTTTCCTTCATCAATTCTATGGTTAACCTCATCCTTCATAAACCCATCTGCTGGCAAGTCAACTCCCAAATATCTGAAACATTCACTTCTTCCATACTTCCTCTCTCCAATGTGATATCCAATTTTTCTTTATCTAAATCGTTTGATACCCTAATCACCTTACTCTTATCTTTGTTCACTCTCAACTCTCTACCTTTACACACCCTTATTATTATTATTATTATTATTATTATTATTATTATTATTATTATTATTATTATTATTATTATTATTATTATTATTATTATTATTATTATTATTATTATTATTATTATTATTATTATTAACAAAATATGTTTTAGAAAATTTTTGAGACCAAAAACAAATGGAATGGTACTTGAAGATCACAAAATTTCGGTGCAAGTTAACTCAATAACATGTAAAAGAAACATATGAAACATATATATGATACTGTAAATTTATTCTGCAGCCAGGGCGACACATATGTGTCTTCGAAGCAATATCATCATCTTCATTCATCATATCATCTTTATTTACAACAAGTACATGTACAAGGTATACAGTCCTAGCTGACATCAATGACATACTACTATATAGAAAGCCGCTTGTTATGCACAGCATTTCCAGCAAATTAGGTCAGTTTTGTTCCAGGATGCGACCCACACCAGTCCACTAACACCCAGGTACCCATTTTACACTGATGTGTGAACACGAAACCATACATAGTTTTAAGACGAGGTGTGATAAAGCTCATGGAGCAGGGAGAGAGAGGACCTAATAGCAATCAATGAAGATGCGGGGCCAAGAGCTATGAATCGACCCCTGCAACCACAAATATGTGAGTACAAATAGGTGAGTACGGACAGCAGGTGTCTTATGGAAACACGTCCATAATGTTTTCCAGCCGTACCGCAGGAGATTCGAACTCCGGACCTCAGTGTGTGAGCTGAGTGCATTAGCGATCGAGCTACAAGGAAACATTAAAGGTGTCCTAAAAATATGCGAGGTATGGGGTGACATTACGTAAGAACATAAGAAAGGAGGAACACTGCAGCAGGCCTGTTGGCCCATACTAGGCATGTCCTTCACAATCCGTCCCACTAACAGAATATTTGCTCAACCCAATTTTCAATGATACCCAAGAAATAAGCTTTGGTAATTCTATTTACTCATGTGCAATTCCCACTCAAATCCAACCCCTCTCACTCATGAATTTATCCAACCTAAATTTGAAACTACCCAAGGTCCTAGCTTCAATAACCCTACTAGGCAGACTGTTCCACTCATCAACTACCCTATTTCCAAACCAATACTTTCCTATATCCTTTCTAAATGTAAACTTATCTAACTTGAATCCATTATTGCGGGTTCTCTCTTGGAGAGATATCCTCAAGACCTTATTTATATCCCCTTTGTTAATACCCATTTTCCACTTGTATACCTCGATCATGTCTCCCCTCATTCTACGTCTTACAAGTGAATGTAATTTAAGGGCCTTCAATCTTTCTTCGTAAGGAAGATTTCTAATGATATGTATTAATTTAGTCATTCTACGCTGAATGTTTTCTAACGAATTTATGTCCATTCTGTAATATGGAGACCAGAACTGAACTGCGTAATCAAGGTGAGGCCTTACTAACGATGCATAAAGCTGTAATATAACCTCTGGACTTATGTTGCTTACACTTCTTGATATAAATCCCAGTAATCTATTTGCCTTATTACGTACGCTTAGGCATTGCTGTCTTGGTTTAAGGTTGCTGCTTACCATCACCCCTAAGTCCTTCTCACAATCTGTATGGCTAAGTTCTACGTTATTTAACTTATAAGTGCTTGGGTTATGGACACTCCCGAGCTTCAGAACCTTGCATTTATCTACATTGAACTGCATCTGCCACTTTTCTGACCACGAATTAAGTTTGTCTAAATCTTCCTGAAGTTCTATGATATCTATGTTTGAATCAATTATCCTACCTATCTTCGTGTCGTCGGCGAATTTGCTCATATCACTAGTAATTCCCTCGTCAAGGTCATTGATATATATTATAAATAACAACGGGCCTAAGACTGATCCCTGTGGAACACCACTTGTTACAAGTCCCCATTCGGATTTAACCCCATTTATGCACACTCTCTGCTTCCTATTGGTGAGCCATGACTCGATCCATGACAGCACTTTTTCCCCAATGCCATGAGCTGCCACTTTCTTTAACAGTCTCTGGTGCGGTACTCTATCAAAAGCTTTACTAAAGTCTAAATAAACAATATCGATTTCTTTATCGTGATCAACAGCCTCAAAAGCTTTACTGAAGAAGGTTAATAAATTAGATAGGCAGGAACGGCCCCTCGTGAATCCATGCTGAGTATCATTAATCAAATTATGGTTATCTAGATGGTTTCTAATAATATCAGCTATAATTGACTCTAGTAATTTGCCTACAATTGAGGTCAGGCTTATTGGGCGGTAATTTGACGGTAGTGACTTGTCCCCTGCTTTAAAAATAGTAATTACATTAGCCATCTTCCACATATCAGACACTACACCTGTTTGAAGAGATAAATTAAAAATGTTATATATTGGTTCACAGAGTTCCATTTTGCATTCCTTAAGAACCCTTGCAAAAAGCTCATCAGGACCCGGCGATTTATTTTGTTTCAGTCGGTCTAGTTGTTTCATAACCATTTCGCTAGTGACTGTGATATTACATAATTTATCTTCTTCTGGGCCTCTGTAAAAATTCATTACTGGGATATTATTAGTGTCTTCCTGTGTGAAAACCGAGAGACATGCACATGTCTTAAAATTAACCAGCGAGATTTGTTCGTATGTTAGTAGTCAGACATATTATGTGTCTTAAGATTAAACGGGAAGTCATATACGTGTCTTAGAAGTAAACAGAAGTACAGAAGTAAAGGAACTGGCTGGTTGAGTGACATGTACGTCACCTAAAAGTACTTGTAAAGACATGTACATAATAAGCAGTGAGATATGTACTTGTCTTAAGTGTAAGCAGAAAACAAGTACATGTCTTAGGATAAGCAGGAAGACATGTAAGTGTCTTAGAAGTACAGAAACGTGTATTTATTTGTTTGTGCGAGGAGGTGAGGGGAAGGGGGGTGAGGGGACCCTTGAAGGTGGAAAGATAACCGTTTTTATTCTCATGAGATACTGAGACGAGATATAAACAGGATGCGACAGGGACTGTGTTATGGTGTGACTGTGTAGGTGATTGTATATCCTCTTATTTAGTTTACTCGTCAAATTGCACTCTTCAGCTTCTGAGTGCAAGGTGAAGCATCAGCTCCTGGCCCCTCCTCTTTAAATAGACGTGACCGGGATCAATCAGAGCATCATTGTTCCCAACATATTTATTCATAATACATAAAGTTTGCCTCGCTACTTAACAAATTTCATTCCAGTCTGACTGCCATATTACAGAAAATATATTTATTTGCCTCATATTGCTTGAATTACATAAAAAAACTTTAATTTATGGCTCATTGTTCCCATTTCACAACTCACGAGCAGTGTTCCTTAGTCCACCTAAAAAGTTGTGTAATTATCTTGTAAGTCGTGACCATTTCTCCCATAGTTCATCTAATGTAAAGATGTTTAGTTAGTTTAGTCTGTAGATTCTGGATTTACTTGATCAAGTGTCTAGCCTATGCTAGTATTACACACTCTATGATAGTAATTCTGTCACATGTCGACAACAATCTTTGTTAGTGTGTCTAAATGCTAACCTTTTGTTTGAGTTGTGAATCTAAAGAAAAAAGTATATTCATAGGCTCCTTATTATGCTCACTTCTAAACAAACACACATACGTGTCCTAAAAAAAATAAGCGCTCGCGCGCGTGTGTACTCACTTGTATGTGCTCACCTATATGTGGTTTCAGGGGTTGTGTCTCATTTCTTGGCCCCGCCTCTTCGCTGGTCTCTACTTGTTCACTTTCTCCTGGTTTTGAGAACCTTATCCGTCCCCAATTTTCATATTTTTTGCATTTGCTGGTGTTAAATTCTGTTTGCAACTTTTCAGACCAATTCTGCAGCTTGTCCAAATCCATTCGTAGTCTTCCCTGGTTTGTTCCTGTTTGAATTCTAGTCATTAGTTTTACGTCATCTATGAATAGCAACATATATGATTCTATTTTTTGTCATGATGTTTACATACACCAGAAACTACTGGTCCAAGTACTGACCATATAGGGACCCCACTCATAACTCTCGCCCATTCCGACACTTTCTTTCTTGTTAACTTTAAATGGATCCGCTGATACACTTTTTCAGCTATTTCTGCCTGATCCTCTAGATTTTTCCCAGCGTCTGATGAGATACTGTATCGCATGTTTTCTCACAGAAGAAAAATATACAGTCCACCAATGTTTTTTTCATCTGCCTAGCTGTCATTACCTTGTCAAAGAATTCCATAAATTCCATATGGTTTTGTATGTGAGTGTATGTACTCACCTAGTTGTGGTTGCAGGGGTCAAGTCATAGCTCCTGGTCCCGCTTCTTCACTGCTTCTCTCTCTGCGCCATGAGCTTTATCATACCTCTTCTTAAAGCTATGAATGGATCCTGCCTCCACTATATCGCTTCCCAAACTATTCCACTTCCTGACCACTCTGTGACTGAAGAAATACTTCCTAACATCAGTGTGATTCATCTGAGTCTTCAACTTCCAACTGTGACCCCTTGTTGCTGTGTCCCATCTCTAGAACATCCTGTCTCTGTCCACCCTGTCAATTCCTCTCAGTATTTTATATGTCGTTATCACGTCCTCCCCTATCTCTCCTGTCCTCCAGTGTCGTCAGGTCGATTTCCCTTAACCTCTCCTCGTAGGACATACCCCTTAGCTCCGGGACTAGTCTTGTTGAAAACCTTTGCACTTTTTCTAGTTTATTTACGTGCTTGGCTAGGTGTGGGTTCCAAACTGGTGCTGCATACTCCAATATGGGCCTAACGTACACAGTGTACAGGGTCCTGAACGATTCCTTATTAAGATGTCGGAATGCTGTCTTAGGTTTGCTAGGCGTCCGTATGCTGCAGCAGTTATTTAGTTGATGTGCGCCTCAGGAGATGTGCCTGGTGTTATACTTATTCTAAGATCTTTTTCCTTGAGTGAAGTTTGTAGTCTCTGGCCCCCAAGACTGTACTCCCTCTGTGGTCTTCTTTGCCCTTCCCCAATCTTCATGACTTTGCACTTGGTAGGGTTGAAGTCGAGAAGCCAATTGCTGGACCAGGCCTACAGCCTTTCCAGATTCCTTTGTAGTTCTGCCTGGTCCTCGTCCGATTGAATTCTTCTCATCAACTTCACATCATCTGCAAACAGGGACACTTCGGAGACTATTCCTTCCGTCATGTTGTTCACAAATACCAGAAATAGCACCGGTCATAGGACTGACCCCTGTGGAACCCCACTCGTCACAGGCGCCCACTCTGACACCTCACCACGTACCTTGACTCACTGCTGTCTTCCTGACAGGTATTCCCAGATTCATTGGAGTGCCTTCCCTGTTATCCCTGCCTGGTCTTCCAGCTTTTGCACTAATCTCTTGTGTGGAACTGTGTCAAACGCCTTCTTACAGTCTAAGAAAATGCAATCTACCCACTCCTCTCTCTCTTGTCTTACTGCTGTCACCCTGTCATAGAACTCCAGTAGGTTTGTGACACAGGATTTTCCGTCCCTGAAACCATGTTGGCTGTTGGCTGTGTGCGTGTGTACTCACCTAATTGTACTCACCTAATTGTGGTTGCAGGGGTCGATACTCAGCTCCTGGCCCCGCCTCTTCGCTGTCCGCTACTGGGTCTCTGCTCTCCCTGCTCCATGAGCTTTATCATCATACCTCGTCTTAAAACTATGTATGGTTCCTGCCTCCACTATATCTTTCTCTAGACTATTCCACTTCCTGACTACTCTGTGGCTGAAGAAATGCTTCCTAACATCCCTTTGACTCATCTGAGTCTTCAGCTTCCAGTTGTGTCCCCTTGTTTCTGTGTTCCCTCTCTGGAACATCCTGTCACTGTCTACCTTGTCGATTCCCCGCAGTATTTTGTATGTCGTTATCATGTCTCCTCTGACCCTTCTTTCCTCCAGTGTTGTTAGTCCTATTTCCCTCAACCTTTCTTCATAGGACAGACCCCTGAGTTGTGGAACTAACCTAGTCGCAAACCTTTGCACTTTCTCTAGTTTCTTTACGTGCTTGACCAGGTGTGGGTTCCAGACTGGTGCTGCATATTCTAGTATGGGCCTGACGTACACGATGTACAGTGTCTTGAACGATTCCTTGCTAAGGTAACGGAACGCAGTTATCTGGTTGATGTGTGTGTGTGTGTGTGTGTGTGTGTGTGTGTGTATTCACCTAGTTGTGGTTGCAGTGGTCGAGTCACAGCTCCTGGCCCCGCCTCCTCACTGGTCGCTACTAGGTCACTCTCCCTGTTCCATGACCTTTATCATATCTCTTCTTAAAGCTATGTATGGATCCTGCCTCCACTACATCACTTTCCAGACTATTCCACGTCCTCATAACTCAATGACTGAAGAAATACTTCCTAACATCCCTGTGACTCATCTGAGTCTTCAACTTCCAGTTGTGACTCCTTGTTGTTGTGTCCCATCTCTAGAACAGCTGTATCTATCCACCTTGCCGATTCATCTCAGAATTTTGTGTGTCATTGTCATATCCCTCCTATCTCTCCTGTCCTCCAGTGTCGTCAGGTCTATTTCCTGTAACCTCTCCTCATGAGACATGCCCCATAGCTCCGGGTCTAGTCTCGTTGTAAACCTTTGCACTTTCTCTAATTTCTTGACGTGCTTGGCTAGGTGTGGGTTCCAAACTGGTGCTGCATACTCCAATACAGGCCTGACGAGCGCGGTGTACAGGGTCCAGAACGATTCCTTACTGAGATGTCAGAATGCTATTCTTAGGTTTGCTAGGCGCCCATATACTGCAGGAGTTATTTGGTTGATGTGCGCCTCAGGAGATGTACTCGGTATTATAATCACCCCAAGATCCTTTTCCTTGAGTGAGGTTTGTAGTCTCTGTCTGCGGTCTTTTTTGCCCTTCCCCAATCTTCATGACTTTGCACTTGGTGTTGAACTCCAGGAGCCAGTTTCTGGACAAGGCCTACATCTTGGCCAGATCCCTTTTTAATCCTGCCTGGTCCTCCTCCGTTTGAATTCTCCTCATTAACTTCAGATCATCTGTAAACTGAGACACTTCTGAGTCTATTCGTTCTGTTATGTCGTTCATATATACCAAAAACAGCACCGGTCCCTGTAGAACCCCGCTCGTCACAGAAGCCCCACTCGGACACCTAATCACGTACCATGACTCGCTTATATCTTCCCATCAGGTATTTCCTGATCCATTGTAATACTTCCCTGTTATCCCTGCCTGGTCTTCCAGGTTTTTCACTAACCTCCTGTGTGAAACTGTGTCACACGCCTTCTTATAGTCCAAGAAAACGCAATCTACCCACCTCTCTCTCTCTCTCTCTCTCTCTCTCTCTCTCTCCCCTTTTTCCCTCTCTCTCTCTCTCTCTCTCTCTCTCTCTTGTCTTACTACTGTCACCCTGTCATAGAACTCCAATAGGTTTGTGACACAGGATTTCCCCATCCCTGAAACAGTGCTGGTTGTCATTGATAAGCTCATTCCTTTCTAGGTGTTCCACAACTCTTCTCTTGATAATCTTTTCCATGACTCTGCATGCTATACATGGCAGTGACACTATTTGTAGTTTAATGCTTCGTGTCTGTCTCCTTTTTAAAAATTGGGACTCCAGTTACTGTCTTCCATACTTCAGGTAGTCGCCCTATTTCGATAGATGTGTTGTAGATTGATATTAGTGGTACACAGAGCGCCTGTGGTCCCACTCCCAGGACCCATGGACAGATGATATCCAGCCACATCACCTTTTAGGTATCTACCTCGCTTAGCAGCCTCTTCACCTCCTCCTCGGTTGTATGAATTTTGTCCAACACTTGATTGTGTACCCCACCTCTCTCTTTCTGGAGTCCCTTCTGTCTCCTCTGTGAATACGTCTTTGAATCTCATATTGAAGACCTCACATACTTCTCGGTCGTTTCTTATGATCTTCCCTCCTTCCTTCCTCATCCTGATTACCTGATTCATAGCTCCTGGCCCCGCCTCTTCACTGGCCGCTACTGGGTCACTCTCCCTTTGCCATGAGCCTTATCATACCTCTTCTTGAAGCTATGAATGGATCCTGCCTCCACTACATCACTTCCCAAGCTATTCCACGTCCTGACCACTCTGTGACTGAAGAAATACTTCCTAACATCCCTGTGATTCATCTGAGTCATCAACTTCCAACTGTGACCCCTTGTTGCTGTGTCCCATATCTGGAACATTCTGTCTCTGTCCACCTTGTCAATTCCTCTCAGTATTTTATATGTCGTTATCATGTTCCTTCCCTATCTCTCCTGTCCTCCAGTGTCATCAGGTCGATTTCCCTTAACCTCTCCTCGTAGGACATACCCCTTAGCTCCGGGACTAGTCTTGTTGCAAATCTTTGCACTTTCTCTAGTTTCTTTATGTGCTTGGCTAGGTGTGGGTTCCAAACTGGTGCTGCATACTCCAGTATGGGCCTAACGTACACAGTGTACAGGGTTCTGAACGATTCCTTATTAAGATGTCGAAATGCTGTTCTTAGGTTTGCTAGGCGCCCGTATGCTGCAGCAGTTATTTGGTTGATGTGCGCCTCAGGAGATGTGCCTGGTGTTATAGTCACCCCAAGATCTTTTTCCTTGAGTGAGGTTCGTAGTCTCTGGCCCCCTAGACTGTATTCCGTCTGCGGTCTTCTTTTCCCTTCCCCAATCTTCATGACTTTGCACTTGGTGGGGTTGAACTCCAGGAGCCAATTTCTGGACCAGTCCTGCAGCCTGTCCAGATCCCTTTCCAGTTCTGCCTGGTCCTCGTCCGATTGAATTCTTCTCATCAACTTCACATCATCTGCAAACAGGGTGTGTGTGTGTGTGTGTGTGTGTGTGTGGTGTGTGT
>WNWK01029380.1:0-24469 GCA_009830355.1 Cherax destructor | reverse complement strand
CGGAATCCGAAGGTGGCCTCCAGAGATACACCCGTCGCCCGAAAGATACCAAGCCACCCCCGGGTGACCGGAGAGGATCGGGACATCCCCAGGCGATCCAGATTCCACGGCAAACTACACCACCGCCAAGGACCTCAACGGAATGGGATGGACTACGATACCCTTCCCCCTACCTAGGAACTAGAATGCCTGAGGAGAGAAGCTCCCAGGGTAAAACTGGGAAGGAAATAAGGGAGGGATGAGGAGGAGGAGGAGGAGGAAAGGGAAAAGGGAGGATGGGGAAGATGGGAAAAGGGAGGGGGGATTGGGGGGTAATTAGGTTCGGTCTGAGGAAGAAGACCAAGAGGTCCAATTCCTCAGACCGATAGCCTCTTTACCACGACAAGGAGCCCCCCTTAAAGAGGAGATTTGTGCAATGTGGAGTAGGATGGAAAGATTTGTGGAGGAACATCACCCTAACAAAGCTGTTGCAAGCTGTGTTGGCAACATGTACAATGACAAAGTCTTCTTCCATTTTAGGGAAATTTTAAAGAGATGCCAGAAACAGAGCTTTCTGGACAGATATTTAGTGCCACAGGTGTGCAGTGACTCTCAAGCTGGTCCTAGTGGCATTAAAAAACAAAGAAGGGAAGTAACCCCGGAAAAGGACTTGGTACCTAAAATCTTTATGGAAGGGGATTTCCCTTCCAAACAGTAACTTCTCCATCCCCTCCCCTCCTCCCGTCTTCCATACACCAACAAGAGTCTTCAATAAAAGTAAGTGTGATGTTATTATTGTTTTACTCTTCATGTCTCACTGTTTTCTGTATGTAAATCTATATTTCATGTAAAAAAAAATATCTTTTTTTTTAATACTTTTGGGTGTCTGGAACAGATTAATTGGATTTACATTATTTCTTATGGGGAAAATGGTTTCAACTATCGTAAATTTCGAATTTCAACAGACTCTGGAGCGGATTAATTACGATAATCGAGGGTCCACTGTATTTATAATTATTCTTTGATGAGATATTTATGAAGATTAGTATGGCTCAATCAAACAAGTACAGTAAACCCTAGATATAATGAACCTTTAAAATTATTGGCAAAATCCACTGGGTAAATTGTACTTTTAACTTATTTATTTTCAGCTTTTATTACAGTACAGTGGAACCCTGAGTTTCGAACTCTCCCAACTTGACCTATTATGTAAGTTTATTATTGTAAATGCTTTTGTAAGTGTATTTTTGGGGGTCTGAAACAGACTAATCTAATTTACTTTACTTCCTTATGGGAACAAATTCGTTTGGTAACAGCACTTGAACAGCATTCTGGAACAAAAAAAGTTTGAAACTCGGGGTACCACTGTACATATTATTTTTTAATATTATTCTGATATAATGGACAACCCCCCTTCCTGAATAGTTCATTATATCGAGGGTTTACTGTATTACTAACACACAGTGGTTAATACAGTACTTTTAAGAGTGAAATCTTGGATTCAAAAACGGATAGTTACTACTGTTGCAGAAATGTAGAATTTCTTTGAGACGACACTGTTACATGCTTATAAGAACAATATTCATATTGAGATATATTACAATACACACAGACTTAGTTCACTCCAGCTTATAGTGAACCTTCTCATTAACAGATTAATAGGGGGAGGGGTTGAACGATTATGCTGTGAAGTACACTCCATTGTGAAGTAGAGAGGAGAGTTTCAGTGCTGTCAGTCATTCCACTGAGGTTAGATGGGCATTTTTTGCCATGCCAGTGAATTGTGGTGACTTTTTTGTGTAATAGAATCATTGGAAGAGCAGCTTTTGTGGGAAATTCTTGTTTCAAGATTGGTAAAATGGCTAGCAAAACTTACAAAATGCTTCAGCAAGTGTTTGGCAATAAAGCAATGGGTCAGACACATTGTTTTGAATGGTTTTCTCGATTCAAAGCAGGACAAATATCAGAGTTGAGGATGATGAATGCATTGGCCATTCATCAATGTCAAAAACAGACACAAACATCAAAAAAGTGAGGAAGGAGGTTATTCACGAAGATCATCATCAGAGGCAGCTCAGATAAAAGGTCACACACACATGAGCTGCTGAATATCTGCAATAAACACACTCTAAGCCAGCAGATAGTGGAGCTAACAAGACTAGAGAACACACTTGACCTTATTTTCACAAATAATGAGGACCTGGTATGAAACATAACAATATAAAAAACAACTAATTCGGATCACAATCTAATCAAAGTCCAGACTTACATGCACAGGGGTCCTGACCAGCAAAATGCATATAGCTATGAGGGTGCCTTCACCAAATTCAACTTCACCAACGAGAACATCAACTGGGATCAGGTAAACCATGTCCTAAATGAAACATGTTGGGAAGATATCTTAAATAACATGGACCTTTAACCAGTAAATAACAAAAAAGGCACAATACCGTGACTGGAACAATACACACACAACCCGCACATATAAAAGGGAGGAGCTTACGACGACGTTTCGGCCCGACTTGGACCATTTACAAAGTCACACTGTGTGACTTTGTAAATGGTCAATCGGCTTCCGTCAAGCTCTCCCTCCTTATGTGCGGGTTGTGTACCTTAACCAGTGCCTTGAAAAGATCAATTTTCTGGCATATTCCCCTAAGAAAAAAAGAAGAGAAGTAGTAAACTGGAGAGAGAGAGTACTTCCTCTAATGGAGAAGGCGAAGAATTACTGAGCATCTCAAGAACGCTAGATTATCTGAAACACAGAAGGAAGCACTAACCTGGGAAGCTGCAGTCAGAATGATAACAAATTCCCACTCTAGACAGCATACTCCACCAATATTCAAAAGCCTAAAACTACTCACCATAAAGAACATTCACACTTATTCTTGTGCCTAATACATACATAGAACTCTACATTATAATATAAACCTCCCTCAAAATTCCCCTCACCAGCTTTAATAGGACCCATGACCATAACACAAGATACAGATCACTTTTTGATGTACCCAGTGTCCACAGCAACCTATGTAAGAATTCTATGCACATAAAGGGCCCCAGAATCTGGAACTCATTACCAGGAAATGCTAAAATAACCTTGTCTGAAAATCAATTTAAGACTCATCAAAAATCACCTACTCACCCTAAACTAAATACTCATACTGTAAATTGCCTTCAAAAATGCTCAAAGTTATTTTCCTATAAAATAATTTCAATTTTTACAATTATGTTACCACCTAATCACCCTAAACTAAATACTCAAACTGTAAATTACTCTCAAAATGCTCAATGTTATTTTCATTAAGATAATTTAATTTTTCACAAATAATGGTAGGTAGGTAGTAGGTTGGTAGACAGCAACCACCCAGGGAGGTACTACCATCCTGCCAGGTGACTGTGAAACAGAAACCTGAAACTGTTTTACATGATGGTAGGATTGCTGGTGTCTTTTTTCTGTCTCATAAACACGCTGGATAACAGGTATATCTAGCTACTTCTACTTACACTTTAGGTCACACTACACTGGCATACACATGCATATATATACATACACACATCTAGGTTTTTCTTCTTTTTCTTAATAGCTCTTGTTCTTTTTATTTTCTCTATTGTCCATGGGGAAGTGGAAAAGAATCTTTCCTCCGTAAGCCATGCGTGTCGTATGAGGCGACTAAGATGCCGGGAGCAATGGGCTAGTAACCCCTTCTCCTGTACAAATCTACTAAAAACAGAAGAAGAAAAACTATATAAAATTGGTTGTCTGAATGTGCGTGGATGTAGTGGATGATAAGAAAGAGATGATTGCCGATGTTATGAATGAAAAGAAGTTGGATGTCCTGGCCCTAAGCGAAACAAAGCTGAAGGGGGTAGGCGAGTTTCAGTGGGGAGAAATAAATGGGATTAAGTCAGGAGTATCTGAGAGAGTTAGAGCTAAGGAAGGGTAGCAATAATGTTGAAGGATCAGTTATGGAAGGAAAAGAGGGAATATAAATGTGTAAATTCAAGGATTATGTGGATTAAAATAAGGTCGGATGCGAAAAGTGGGTCATAATAGCGTGTATGCACCTGGAGAAGAGAGGAGTGTAGAGGAGAGAGAGAGATTTTGGAGATGTTAAGCGAATGTATAGGAACTTTTGAACCAAATGAGAGAGTAATTGTGGTAGGGGACCTAAATGCTAAAGTGGGAGAAACATGCAGAGAGGGTGTAGTAGGTAAGTTTGGGGTGCCAGGTGTAAATGATAATGGGAGCCCTTTGATTGAACTTTGTATAGAAAGGGGTTTAGTTGTAGGTAATACATATTTTAAGAAAAAGAGGATAAATAAGTATACAAGATATGATGTAGGGCGTAATGACAGTAGTTTGTTGGACTATGTATTGGTAGATAAAAGACTGTTGAGTAGACTTCAGGATGTACATGTTTATAGAGGGGCTACAGATATATCAGATCACTTTTTAGTTATAGCTACAGTGGGAGTAAAAGGTAGATGGGGTACAAGGAAAATAGAATCAGTAAGTAAAAGAGAGGTGAAGGTTTATAAACTAAAAGAGGAGGCAGTTAGAGTAAGATATAAACAACTATTGGAGGATAGATGGGCTAGTGAGAGTGTAGGCAATGGGGTCGAAAATGTATGGGGTAGATTTAAAAATGTAGTGTTAGAGTGTTCAGCAGAAGTTTGTGGTTACAGGCGAGTGGGTGCGGAGGAAGAGGAGCGATTGGTGGAATGATGATGTAAAGAGAGTAGTAAGGGAGAAAAGTTAGCATATGAGAGGTTTTTACAAAGTAGAAGTGATGCAAGGAGGGAAGAGTATATGGAGAGAAAAAGAGAGGTTAAAAGAGTGGTGAAGCAATGTAAAAGAGAGCAGATGAGAGAGTGGGTGAGATGTTATCAGCAAATTTTGTTGAAAATAAGAAAAAGTTTTGGAATGAGATTAATAAGTTGAGGAAGCCTAGAGAACAAATGGATTTGACAGTTAAAAATAGGAGAGGAGAGTTATTAAATGGAGAGTTAGAGGTATCGGGAAGATGGAGAGAATATTTTGAGGATTTGTTAAATGTTGATGAAGACAGGAAGCTGTGATTTCGTGTGTAGGGCAGGAGGAATAACATCTTGTAGGATGTGGAAAGCCAGTTGTGGGTGTAGGGAAAGTTCGTGAGGCAGTGGGTAGAATGAAGGGGTAAGGCAGCTGGGATTGATGGGATAAAGATAGAAATGTTAAAAGCAGGTGGGGATATAATTTTGGAGTGGTTGGTGCTATTATTTAATAAATGTATGGAAGAGGGTAAGGTACCTAGGGATTGGCAGAGAGGGTGTATTGTTCCTTTGTATAAAGGCAAAGGGACAAAAGAGTGCAAAAATTATAGGGAATAAGTCTGTTGAGTGTACCTGGTAAAGTGTATGGTAGAGTTATTATTGAAAGAATTAAGAGTAAAACAGAAAGCTGGATACAGATGAACAAGGGGCTTTAGGAAAGGTAGGGGTGTGTAGACCAAGTGTTTACAGTGAAACATATAGGTGAACAGTATTTGGATAAGGGTAAAGATGTTTTGTGGCATTTATGGATTTGGAAAAGGCATATGATAGGGTGGATAGGGGGCAATGTGGCAGATGTTGCAGGTGTATGGAATAGGAGGAAGGTTACTGAAAGCAGTGAAGAGTTTTTATGAGGATAGTGAGGCTCAGGTTAGAGTGTGTAGGAGGAAGGGACTATTTCCCAGTAAAAGTGGGCCTTAGACAAGGATGTGTGATGTCACCGTGGTTGTTCAATATATTTATAGATGGGGTTGTAAGAGAAGTGAATGCGAGGGTCTTGGCAAGAGGTGTTGGGCTAAAAGATAAAGAAGCAAATACAAAGTGGGAGTTGTCACAGTTGCTTTTTGCTGATGACACTGTGCTTTTGGGAGATTCTGAAGAGAAGCTGCAGAGGTTGGTGGATGAATTTGGTAGGGTGTAAAAGAAGAAAATTGAAAGTGAATATAAGAAAGAGTAAGGTGATGAGGATAACAAAAGAATAGGTGACGAAAGATTGGATATCAGATTGGAGGGAGAGAGTATGGAGGAGGTGAATGTATTCAGATATTTGGGAGTGGATATGTCGGCGGATGGGTCTATGAAGGATGAGGTGAATCATAGAATTGATGAGGGAAAAGGGTGAGTGGAGCACTTGAGTCTGTGGAGACAAGAACCTTGTCCATGGAAGTAAAGAGGGAATGTATGAGAGTATAGTTATACCAACGCTCTTATATGGGTGTGAAGCATGGGTGATGAATGTTGCAACGAGGAGAAGGCTGGAGGCAGTGGAGATGTCATGTCTGAGGTCAATGTGTGTGAATATAATGCAGAGATTTCGGAGTTTGGAAATTAGGAGGAGGTGCGGGATCACCAAAACGATTGTCCAGAGAGCTGAGGAGGGGTTGTTGAGGTGGTTTGGACATGTAGAGAGAATGGAACGAGACAGAGTGACTTCGAGAGTGTATAAATCTGTAGTGGAGGGAAGGCGGGGTAGGGGTCGGCCTAGGAAAGGTTGGAGGGAGGGGTAAAGGAAGTTTTGTGTGCGAGGGCTTGGACTTCCAGCAAGCATGTGTGAGCGTATTTGATAGGAGTGAATGGAGGCATATGGTTTTAATACTTGACGTGCTGTTGGAGTGTGAGCAAAGTAACATTTATGAAGGGATTCAGGAAACCGGCAGGCCGGACTTGAGTTCTGGAGATGGGAAGTACAGTGCCGGCACTCTGAAGGAGGGTGTTAATGTTGCAGTTTTATAACTGTAGTGTAAAGCACCCTTCTGGCAAGACAGTGGAGTGAATGATGATGAAAGTTTTTCTTTTTTGGGCCACCCTGCCTTGGTGGGAATCGGCCAATGTGTTAATAATAAAAAAAAAAATTTAATTTTTACTATTATGTTCCATCCTACTAAACACTTGTTACAATGTCTATCATCATTTTGTAATGAACAATGTATTATCATCATATCATAATTTGAATGATCTACCAATTCAAACTCACTCAATTACTCCAATATTGTGTTCATAGTCTATAAGCCATAAGATTAAGCTGCCCCTAATGCCAAGGCATGCCAGAGGCTCTCCTTGCACCTCAATTTATGATTGTAATGTAAACTCATGTACACGAGCAAAGAAATAAAATTGTATTTGTATCTGTATATAAGTGAAAAATATTGAACTTATCTTAAAGGATTCATATAGGACCCAGGAGAGACAGAAGGAGCTAAAAGCGACTAGTGAAATTGAAAGAAATTCAAAATAAATATTTCTTTTCATATGCCAAAAACAAGGCAAACACCACATCTAGTATCAGGCCTCTGCTCAGACAACATAGAGCTTACACAGATCACACCAAAGAAATGAGCGAGATACTGAAATCTCAATACAACTGTGTGTCTAGTGAGCCACTAATCAGTCAGTCTAAAGATCGACAACCTAAATTATTTTTTCATGAATGAGCCTCAAAACCCTGTCAAATTTCTGACATAACCCTAACTCCACTAGACTTTGAGAAAGTCATTGACAACATGCCAATGCACTCAGCCCCAGGCCCAGACTCGTGGAACTGCAAGAAACCCCTTTCGCGTACCCTAAATATGCTATGGAGGAGGAGTATAGACACAGGTGAAATTCCAGTCATTAAAACAACGGATACAGCCCCACTCCATAAAGGTGGCAGCAAAGAAATAGCTAAGAACTATAGACCAATAGCTCTAATGTCCCACATCATAAAAATCTTTGAAAGAGTACTAAGAAGCATGACTGCAAATCACTTGTATTCCCAACAATTGCACAATCCAGGGCAACATGGGTTCAGATCAGGTCACTCCTGCCTCTTGCAACTACTGAACCACTATGATATGGTCTTGAATGCACTGGAAGACAAACAATGCAGATGTAGTATACACAGATTTACACAAGTCTCTGACAAGTGTGATCATGATGTGATAGCACATAAAATGCATGCTAAAAGGGATAACTGGCAAAGTGGGCAGATGGACCTTCAACTTTCTAACCAATCGAACACAAAGAGTAGTGGTAAACAGTTAAATCAGAAGCTGCCATAGTGAAGAGCACTGTTCCACAAAGCACAGTACTTGCCCTCATCCTCATATCAGACAGACAGATGTAAATCCAAGCACCCTGTCATCCTCTTTAGACAATACAGTGGACCCTCCGTTTTCGTGTTTAACCTGTTCCAGAGAGATTGGCTAAAACTGAAATCGGCGAAAACTGAAACCATTTTTCCCATAAGAAATAATGTAAATTCAATTAATCTGTTCCAGACACCCAGAAGTATTAAAAAAATTTTTTTTTGGGGGGCCATAAAGATAGATTTACAGGGACAAAAGAATGAACATTCAACATGACACTTACCTTTATTGAAGACTGATGTTGCTGGATGGAAGACAGGGAGGAGGGGAGAGGGAAGAGAGGCTATTCTTTGGAAGGGAAATCCCCCTCCATAAGGACTCTAGGTACCAAGTCCTCATCTGAGGTCACTTCCTTTTTGTCTTTTACTGCCACTAGGACCAGCTTGAGAGTCACTGCACACCTGTGGCACTAAATATCTGTACAGAGAGCTCTGTTTCTGGCATCTCTTTAAAATGTCAATAAAATGGGACAAGAGATTGTCATTGTACATGTTGCCGAGACGGCTTGCAACATCTTTGTCAGGGTGATGTTCCTCCACAAATGAATGCATCGAAGTCCACATTGCACAAATCTCCTTAATCTTTGAAGAAGGCACCTTACATCTCTCTTCCTCCTCCATTGAAGCAATTTCTTGAGTTGTGGTTTGATGGTGTTGCAGCTCAAGCTCTTGCAGCTCTTCAGTGGTTAGATCTTCACTGTGGTCCTCCACCAACTCTTCCACATCCTCACCACACATCCAACCCCATGCAATTCCCCAATGCCACAATACTTTCCACAACTTCCATAGGCTCCTCAGGGTCAGCCCCAAACCCTTCAAAATCCCTCTTGGACACAATCTGGCCACAACTTTCTCCAAGCAGAGTTCATTGTCCTGGAAGTCACTCCCTCCCAAGCCTTATCTATAAGGCTTATGCAATGAAAGATATTGAAGTGATCCCTCCAGAACTCTCTTAAGGTCAATTCAGAGTCCGAGGTTATGTCAAAGCACCTTTGAAACATTCCTTTGGTGTACAGTTTTTTTAAGTTTCCAATGATCTGCTGGTCCATGGGCTGGATGAGAGGAGTTTGTGTTAGGTGTCAAGAACTTCACTGTTACAAAACTGAATTCCTTAGACAATTGGTCTTCCAAGTCTGGAGGATGAGCAGGAACATTGTCCATTACCAGGAGGCACTTGAGTGGCAATTTCTTTTCCAGGAGGTATTTCTTCACACTCGGGCCAAACACTTGATTAAACCATTCCAGGAAAATTTCCCTCATGACCCATGCCATACTGTTAGCCTTCCACATCACACATAATTTAGTCTTGACGACACTGTTTTTCTTGAACACTCTGGGATTTTCAGAGTGATACACAAGTAAAGGCTTCAATTTTAAATCCCCACTAGCATTACCACACAACAAGTGAGTTAGCCTGTCTTTCATAGGCTTGTGTCCTGGCAGTGCCTTTTCCTCCTGCGTGATGTAGGTCCTCTTTGGCATTTTCTTCCAAAACAGGCCTGTTTCGTCACAAACACTTGTTGGGGTTCAAATTTTTCAGCCTGTACATATTCTTTGAATTTGCGCACAAATTTTTCAGCGGCATGTTTGTCTGAAGTGGCACCCTCACCATGCCTTACAACACTGTGTATGCCACTTCGCTTCTTGAATTTTTCGAACCAGCCTTTGCTGGCCTTAAATTCACCACCATCAGCACTGGTTCCATGCATTTTCTTGACAAGATCGGCATGCAACTGCCTTGCTTTTCCACATATGATGGATTGCACAACACTATCACTCGCTAGCTGTTTTTGGTTTATCCACACCAACAACAATTTCTCCATATTTTCAATTGATTGTGGTCTCTGTTTCATTATCATATTCACCCCTTTCACAACGTCAGCTTCCGTGATTTCTTTTCTCTTCGCCACAATGGAACTGATAGTTGATGGGGTTTTTATTGTATATCCTGCCGAGCTCGGCAATACGTATGCCACTACCATATTTTGATATTTTTTTTTTCAGTTTTACGGTGTTCCTCACTTTCTTTACCAAATGACTGGCACTAGGAGCTTTCTTTGGGCCCATGGTGGCTTATTTAGTAGTCACACACAATAATCAAGGGCAAAAAACAATGGATTGTTAAGAAATGTTTTGTATGAACTCGCAGGATAATGTTCACTCAACCAGAAACAATGCTACACTGCCTGAGAATGTGCATGGGAGGCGGGCTTGCGGGCTTTGTATGTGCACTGGGTACTGGACAGGTTCCGTACCATCAACAAAAATGGAGCCAATCAACGAAAATGGAGCCAATCAGCGAAAACGGAGCAAATATTTCCACGAAAAAAGTCCACGAAAACTGAAAGCGGTGATAACAGAGATACACGAAAATGGAGGGTCCACTGTACTAGGATCTGCATGAGAGTGTCATCCATTGAGGTCATGGCAAATCTCCAAGAAGATATAAACCAAGTTTTCCAATGGGCAATGGAGAACAATATAATGTTCAATGAAGACAAATTCCAACTATTCTGTTATGGAAAACTGGAAGAAATAATAGCTAGAACTGAGTATACTACAAACTCTAATCACACAACAGAGCAGAAAAGTAATGTGAAGGACCTGGGAGTGCTAATGTGTGAAGATCTCACCTTCAAGGATCACAACAGTGCCACTATCACATCTGCGAGGAAAATAATAGGATGGATAATGAGAATGTTCAAAACAAGAGATGCCAAGCCAATGATGATCCTTTTTAAATCCCTTGTTCTCTCTAGGCTTGAATACTGCTGTACACTAACATCTCCATTCAAGGCAAGTGAAATCGCAGATCTAGGGAATGTACAGAGAACCTTTACTACACACATAACTTTTGTCAAACACCCTAAAACTACTGGGAACGCTTGTATTACAATATTAGTTACGAGAGCTATGGGTGAACCCGATTACTTGGCCTGTTATTCTAAGGGAATCTGCGCTTATAACCAACACTGCAATACCGTAACAATATAATAAAGGGTTTTTGTCCGGGGTATAAAATAAATACAGAGACATTAATTTATAAATATATATATTTTCTTTTACTAGTAAAACTGGTTATATACAATAGTACACTCTCTGTACAACATATAAAATAAAAGTATGATCTTTGTACAATAAAATTAAACATAATATTTGTACTGTCCGTTAAACAATGTGCATTGTTAAATTTGCACGACTAGACTTTAATGTCACACGACATGAGACAGACACTCAGTGTCACACCAGACACCCCAACATATCAGTGCCACACCAGACACCCCAACATATCAGTGCCACACCAGACACCCCAACATATCAGTGTCACACCAGACACCCCAACATATCAGTGTCACACCAGACACCCCAACATATCAGTGTCACACCAGACACCCCAACATATCAGTGTCACACCAGACACCACAACATATGTGTCACACCAGACATCCCAACATATCAGTGTCACACCAGACACCACAACATATCAGTGTCACACCAGACACCACAACATATCAGTGTCACACCAGACACCACAACATATCAGTGTCACACCAGACACCACAACATATCAGTGTCACACCAGACACCACAACATATCAGTGTCACACCAGACACCACAACATATCAGTGTCACACCAGACACCACAACATATCAGTGTCACACCAGACACCACAACATATCAGTGTCACACCAGACACCACAACATATCAGTGTCACACCAGACACCACAACATATCAGTGTCACACCAGACACCACAACATATCAGTGTCACACCAGACACCACAACATATCAGTGTCACACCAGACACCACAACATATCAGTGTCACACCAGACACCACAACATATCAGTGTCACACCAGACACCACAACATATCAGTGTCACACCAGACACCACAACATATCAGTGTCACACCAGACACCACAACATATCAGTGTCACACCAGACACCACAACATATCAGTGTCACACCAGACACCACAACATATCAGTGTCACACCAGACACCACAACATATCAGTGCACACCAGACACCACAACATATCAGTGTCACACCAGACACCACAACATATCAGTGTCACACCAGACACCACAACATATCAGTGTCACACCAGACACCACAACATATCAGTGTCACACCAGACACCACAACATATCAGTGTCACACCAGACACCACAACATATCAGTGTCACAAGACCCACATATCAGTCACGACACCACCAACATATCAGTGTCAACAGACACTACACATATCAGTGTCACCAGACACCACAACATATCAGTGTCCACAGACACCACTTGTCTCTTGTTAGACACTTATCAGTGTCACACCAGACACCAACATTCTGTCAAAAGACACCACAACATATCAGTGTCACACCAGACACCACAACATATCAGTGTCACACCAGACACCACAACATATCAGTGTCACACCAGACACCACAACATATCAGTGTCACACAAAACACCACAACTCAGTGACAACCCACGTTGTCATGACCCCACCAACAACGTGTCATATGACACTACCTTTCTTGTCATGACACGCCTTCGTCTCCGTGTCTGCATAGACACCCTTGTCTCTGTGTTATGACACTTTCTCACAGTGTCACACGACACTTCTCTGTCACATGACGCCCTCCGTGTCACCTGACACACCTCTTCCGTGTCACACAAGACACCCTTTTCTCTTTGCCATAACACGCTTTCTTCTCAAACACTTTTCTCTGTGTCATGAACGCCTTCGCTGTAATTTCCTTTTGAACAGGGTCACACAACTCAATGACAGTCACATGAGCCATACTGTAATGTCGTGCGTCCATCAAAGCTGGGAAGAAGACTGAGTCAAGTATGGCAAGCTGGATACAGTCACTGATGCCATCCACAGCTCAGACCATACTGCAGTCGTGGACCAAGCTGGAATACCACGTTCCTCCCAAGTCGTGGATCATACTGCCTTTATGCCAGGTTCCACTCCCTGACATAAACTATGGTGACGTCACACCGGGCGCTGCAGCCCAGTAATACTGGACGTGCAGTGCCCAAATGGTCCGTCAACCATTTGACCCAATTATCTTGTTCAGAGATCGCAACAGCTTGGAAGCACTTGACTTGTACTCACTGGAGCGCAGGGAGAGAGGTGCATCATAATCTGCACCTGGAAAATGCTAGAGGGACTGGTCCCTAATCTGCACACAGAAATCACTCCCTACGAAAGCAAAAGACTTGGCAGGCGGTACAACATACCCCTAATGAATAGTAGGGGTGCCATTAGTACGCTAAGAGAAAACACAATAAGTGTCCGGGGCCCAAGACTGTTCAACAGCCTCCCACCAGCCATAAGGAGAATTACCAATAGACCCCTGGCTACCTTCAAGAGGAAGCGGGACAGATACCTAAAGTCAGTGCTGGCTGATCCGGCACTGGCTTTAGGTCCAACGTATGTGGTTCATACGTTGGACTACGTGCAGCCAGCAGTAACAGCCTAGTTGATCAAGCCCTGATCCACCGGGAGGCCTGGTCATGGATCTGGCTGTGGGGAATACCCTCTAGGTAGGTAGGACACTGCAAGTGCTCAAGGGATTTCTAATAGGTTGTGTTAAAACATTTTTACTGAAAATTTGAACATGAGGCAAGTACTACAGTGGTACCTCTGTTTTCGTCGATAATTCATTCCAGAGTGCTGTTCGAGCACCGTTACCGAACGAATTTGTTCCCATAAGGACAAATGTAAATTAGATTAGTCCGTTTCACACCCCCAAAAATACACTTACAATAGCACTTACAAAAATACACTTACAATAGCACTTACAAAAATACACTTACATAATTATTTGAGTTGGGAGCTGTACAAAAACTGAGGTACCACTGTAGCTGTGAAATTTGTGCCACACTTACTGACTCAAAATATCTGGGTCATCCTCAAAAAAAACGAGGATGACCCAGATATTCTTTCTAAGGTCTTTATTGGTGACAAAACTTGGATCTACGGCTACGTCCCAGAGACCAAGCAAGTCTTCACAATGGAAAAGCCTAACTCACCCAGGCCGAAAATAAAAAAGGGGGGGATGGCAAGTAAAGAGCATACTCATTTTTTTTTCACAAAGTGGGAATCATTCATTTGGAATATGCTCCAGCAGGGTAGACAGTTAACCAAAATTTTTACACTGAAGTTCTAAGACATTTGAGGGAAGACATAAAATATAGAAGGAAACATCTGACACTGGGTGTCCAATGACTGGTTCATTCACCATGAAAAAGCCCCTGCTCACACAGCACAGTCAGTCTGGCTAAAAAAAAAAACATGGTGGTCATCCCACATCCTCCCTAATGCTATTGGCTATTCTCCAACTGTTTTGACTCTTATACCGTTATAGTATTTAAAATCATCACTTCATTAAAATAATGTGTAAAATACTGTACAACGTCCTTTATTTTTCTAGAAACGTCAACCAACTGAGTCAAAATATAGCTACAAAGCAATACATGCATCAGACTCTCAATGAAATAAGAAGCAAGGATTCCTCACCATCTATGTCCATGCTAGCACAGATGATTCAGCCTCAGGCCCTCAGACGAGGGCCAGGTAATCAGGGTAAGGCCCTCACAGGTATGTTCCATCACTGTTCTCACTAAACTTTTTTAAAAGAGCAATATACAGTCCACAGCTTAAAGAAAATAAATGTGAAACTATTAGAAACTATAAAACTTATAAAACATATTCTATTGCCATACTGTACATTAGCAACAATCTCATAATGAATAACAAAAACTTTAGTCAAGAGACATCTGTGAAGACAAAAAATGTTATCTATGGAGGCAAAAATAAAAAGGGTAATGTATCAAGAGCATAGTAGTACCAACACTTTTACATGGGTGTGAAGCATGGGTTTTAAATGTTTCAGCAAGGAGGCAGCTAGAGGCAGTGGAGATGTCATGCCTAAGGACAATGTGTGGTGTGAATATTATGAGCTATGTGATAAGCACTTTAAGGGTAAGGCCACCACCTTTTACACACATTCATGTACAAAGGTGATCACTAACTACTCAAGTATGATACAGTACACACTCACATTTCACAAACTGAAAACATTAAACAAATTTTGTTTAACACAATGACAATTTCCAAAAAAACAGTGATCAAAAAAAGGGTACACATTCAGCATCACTCATTCCCTAGCTGCTTTTCCAGAAGTGCATGGATATCCCAAATAAAATATACACCATGAGCATAACTCTACTCCTATAACTACAAATGGGTAATTACTTACATGTACATAAAGGTACAATGAGTTTTCAAGTGGTCTAAATAAATCAAGAACATTTAACTCTGGCAGACAAAAAATAAATTAAAGACAAATACAGTGGTACCTCGAGTTACGATATTTTTTCGTTCGAGAATGCTGTTCAAGTGCCATTACCAAACGAATTTACCCATAAGGAATAATGTAAAATAGACTAGTCCTTTTACACCCCCAAAAATATACTTACAAAAGCATTTAAAAAAATAAACTTACATAAAAGGGCGATTTTGGGGACCATCGTAACTTGAGGTACCACTGTACAGTGGTCCCCGAGTAACAAAAAAACTTCATCCCAGAAGCTTGCTCAAGTGCCATTACCGAACGAATTTACTCCCTTAAGGAATGTCACGTAGGTTAGTCTATTTCAGGCCCCCAAAAATACACTTCCACAAGCACTTACAATATTATACTTACATAATTGTACGATTTCCGGGGTGTTCGTTACTCGGGGACCACTGTACAGTGGTACCTCGAGTTTCGAACAGCTCCCAACTCGAACAATTATGTAAATGTATTATTGTAAGTGCTTTTGTAAGTGTATTTTTGAGGGTCTGGAATGGACTAATCTAATTTACATTATTCCTTATGGGAACAAATTCGTTCAGTAACGGTACTCGAGCAGCCTTCTGGAACGAATTATGGCCAAAACTCGAGGTACCACTGTACTGAAGCAGTTACTGAAAAACTCAAAAAAATGGAAGGGAAGACAATCAATTTGCTTGATTTCAGGTGGTATCGCCATGTGTCTTACAAAAAACTTACACATGATTAATGTGAAAATTTCAAACATTATTCAGTGTTTCCTACAGAGGCTGAGGATTGCTGGAAGCTACACATGCAAGGTAAAAACAAGTCTGGGGTGTACCGCATCCGGCCAAGCTATGCTACAGCTCCTTTCTTTGTCTACTGTGACATGGAAACTGATGGTGGTGGATGGACAGTTAGTATATCCTCTAGCAATCTTCAAAATAATACTTTTAGCTTTATTTATAATGAACAGGAAATCTTCCATTGAAAAAAAAAACTGAAATATTCTTCACTCCTTGTTATTAGTCCATAGGAGTATAGCATCCCCATTTGCTTCATGTTTATTAATACGTACAGTACATCAGTTTCAAATTTAAGTAATACAAAGCTGCTCCAATTTTTTTTTAAAAAAACTGATCCGTATCTTTGATATTTTGCTTTTTCTGAAAACCCCATTTTTGAGGGGGTGACCACAAAAAGAATCTTAATCTGAAAATTTGAATGTTGCACGGGTAAATTTTGCTTAAAGACGTTTCAGTATACAGTGGACCCCCGAGTTTCGTAAACCCCGGAAATCGTACATTTATGTAAGTATAATATTGTAAGTGCTTGTGGAAAAGTATTTTTAGGGGTCTGAAATAGACTAACCTACGTGAAATTTTTCCTTAAGGGAGAAAATTCGTTGGTAATGGCACTTGAGCAGACTTCAGGAGTGAAGTTTTTACGAAACTCGGGGGTCCACTGTACTATGACTTCTTTGATATATGCCAATGTAAATCTAATTCGTCAAATGGATATTTTACCCAAGCCCATTAAAAAAACTCCCCTTCCCTCTAATGCAGCTGAAGGGTGTCCATCAACCAGGAGGCCTGGTCTGGGGACATGCCACTGGGGTGATAACCCCAAGAATTGTTACAGTTGCCTGGTGAATTAAACTTGCTTCCTAGTCATTTTTTTTTTTTTTTTGAAACATCAAAGCATAAAAAATAAAAAAGGCACAATACTATGACTAGAGAAATACACAAATAACCCGCACATAGGAGACAAACTTATGATTACATTTTGGTCCATCTCGACCATTAACCTAAACGGTCCAAACGTATATTTATGTTAGCTCGCCTAGTGCCCCGAATCTTGAATTTTTTTTTATATAGAAATAAAGAGCACATTTTTTTAAGTGTTATAGGATTAAAAAAAAAGAATTTGGGTCAGTAGTTACCGAGATATGAGGCGGAGAAGTTGGCACTGGATGCTCGCCTGACAGCAACAGGAGTCCTGCCGCTTGCAGAATCGTTGCCGATATACCTTTTTTTCACTTTCTTTTATTATTTTATATAATTTTTATGTTCTCATAATCACAATTTATAGTAGTTCTTGTGATTTCATAGCCAATTTGTGTTCTGACACTAATATTAGGTACTGAAATTGTACTTAAATAATAATAATGATAGTGCATAAAAATAATAATAATAATAATGATAGTGAATAATAATGATGATAATAATAATAGTGCATAATAATAATCATAATAATAATAAAAGATTTGTGTCACTGCCTTATCTCATTTGATCTCCACTAATAACTCTGGTGACATTTGATGAGACAGGTGAGCCATAGTCTTATCTCTTCTTATCAGTCCAGTAATTACAGTGATGACATTTGACAGCTTACATTGCTTCCCTTTATTTGTTATGCAAACCTGTCTGTCTGTCTGTATCTGTCTGTCTGTCTTTCTGTCTGCCTGTGTGTCGTCTCCTTTCTGTCTGCTCGTCTCAGAGAGTAGCTCATGAACCAACTGGTATTATGCAGATCACAAGCACATTATAACACTTTGTCTTGATTTTTTTAGTTATCCTAGGTAATTTACACTATAATTGTATTTAAATATGTGTTCCTGTGAGATAGAGACAGAGACAGATAGATACAGACAGAGATAGACAGCCAATAAGGTACCCCAGCTGACCAGCCAGCTGCTGGCCAGCCAGGTGGCCAACCAGCTGTTTGCCAGCCAGGTCCCCAGGCAGGCAGGCAGCCAGCTGGCCTGCCAGCCTGCCGACATCACTTTCCATTTCAAAGGGGAGTGTTAATATGACATGACATCAGTGAATCTATGGTGTTTGCCGCAGTGTTTGCTCTATCTGGCCCTCAATTTAACTGGTGCTCCCACAAGGTACTAAGTGGTCCCAGATTTTTTAATATGGCACACACCGAGTGTTAAGACCCATTCTATGCTGACCAGGCATCTCAGGCCAATCGTGCCAAATTTGGAGGCAGGAAAAATAAAACGTAAAAATACGTTTGGGGCAGTAGCAGTGCTAACGTAAATATATGTGTGGACCGTTTAAGGGTTAACTAGTCACACCTGTTAACCCTTTAACCCTTTCAGGGTCCAGAGGCCAAATCTCAGAGTGACAGCCAGGGTCCAAGAATTTAAAAAAAAAAAAAATTATTTTTTTCTTATGAAATGGTAGAGAATCTTTTTCTGAAGGTAATAAAACAAAAAGTAAGAAATTTGATGGAAAATTGACAAAATTACACTCTCACGAATGTTGATGCATCAGCGATATTTACGCATCGGCGATTTTGCCGACTTTGACTCCCATTTAAGGCCAATTACATTATTCCAGTCGACCAAATTCTTAGCTATTTCTCTAGTATTATTTCTATTTTATCAATTGAGGACAAGAAATCGCCCAGTCAACTGTTTCAACTACCCAATAAAGTGATCGGAAATTGGTAATTTGGCCAATTTAACACAAAGTTCAAAATATTCTAATTTCAAAATAGGGTGCAGAATAAACAATGCAGGCATTCCTGGCACTAAACTAACATTTCCTCTGTTCATTAGTTATGTTTTCAGACTTTACAAATGAATGCCATTTTGATTTTTTATTCACATAATTAATATTTATTCACACCAAAAAATAGAAGATCTACTGTTATGCAATGTTGTAATAGTTGTATAAATAATATCAGCACATTCATGAACATATATTAGACCCACCAGCTGATGCGTATTAGACTTGTGACGACATTTGTTTACTCTTGAACGTCAGCAAAAATTAAACATTTTCGCTACTTTGAGCTCAGTTTCAAGTCATTTTCAGTATTAAAACCAATCAAAATCATCTTATTTCTGTAATATATATTCCATTCTATCAAATGAGACCAAGAAATCGCAAATACAACTCTAAAAAACATACAAAAAAACAGCAGTTTTAATCCAAAATTATGGTCGCAGTTTTTTCTCTCTCATTATGCACTGCATGCTGCAGGATTTGTATTATGTGGTGCACACTTACCACATATATGTGTTTTCTCATATCTAGGTCCAAATTTACCACTCACAGGTTATCTGAAAGGGGTTAACTGTCCAGATATTAATCTATGTTCTTACTGCTAGCTCTCCAAACATAGATTGACATCTTATTTTTCTTGCCTCCAAATTTGGCATGATAGGCCTAGGCAGTAGAGAGTGGGTCTTAACACTCAGTGTGAGCAATATTAAAAAAATCTGGGACCACTTAGTACCTTGTGGGAGCACCAGTTCAGTTGAGTGCCAGCTAGAGCAAACAGCATGGCAAACCCCAGAGATTCACTAATGCCATGTCATATTAACACTCCCATTTTAAGAGGAAAGTGATGTTGACCCTGAGTTTAGTGGCTTTGAGGTGGATGTGGCCACAAGTGGTCAAGGAAATATCAAAAACCTCATAATAACCCATGTGCAACATTTATGGCACATCCTTTCAATTTTGATACCATTGGTAGTGTCATCCTGCCAGAATGTCCTATAACCTATGCCCTAAGTAAAGAAATGATTCTGTAACATGCGTAATACGTATTCAGCCAGCTGGCCACAATGATTCTATAACGTGTAATATGTGTTCGGCTTGTGTAAAACTGGCCAAATTACCAATTTCTGTGCTTTATACGGCAGTTGCAATAGTTGAATAGGCGGTTTCTTGTGCTCATTCGATAGAATGGAAGGAATTTGGTTGAATGGAGCAATGGAACTGGCGTAAAATAGGACTCAAAGTGGGTAAAATCACTGATGTGTAATTCAATAAGTTTTCCATCAAATTTTATACTTTTGGTGTCACTTTCTTCAGAAGTTTCTCTACCATTTCAGATTTTTTTTTAAACTGGACACTGAAAGCAATATTAATTTTAGGAGTTTGGACAGTGAAAGGGTTAAGAAACATATATACATGTAAATGAAAATAAAAGTCTAAGATTTACCTGTCATTATGTGTGTTCATGAGAAAGGAAAAACTAGCAGTCTCATCATTGTTTAAACATGTAATAAGGTTAAGTTTCACAACAATATGGCGGTACCTCCCTAGACTTTTGCTGCATTCCAACCTACTATTTGTTATATGACAAAACAGCCACTTTATACAGCCTTCACTGGAAACATTTAAAAATCAGTAACTTTGCAGACGAGGCAATCCTAAACAAAATACAGAAAACTCCCACTATGTGCTGATTACATTCTTGAAAAATGGTGCATTATGTAAAACGAAGAACATGAGGTATAAAATAGGGTTACATTCCTGATACCACCAAGTTAGCCAAGCAAATTTTTTACTATTGTACTAGGTAACAATTACTACAGTATAACTTACCTTACATTCTGTTAGTCATTACTTGAAGCATTTGAAGGGTGTGATGATTGTTAATGTAGGTCTACTATGTTGTACTGGATGTAGCCAAGGGTGATCGGGCTAAGGTATACTATACTCTAAGTACATACAAGTCAACACTGTAAAAATAAAAACCACATTTCCCTACTAAATTGTACCAAACATATAGGAACTCACCACACCTATACCAAACAAGCATGCTAGAGATGAATGCATTTGAAAAAGCAATAATAAAAAAGTAAAACTGTAATAAAGTGTTGTAGGAGGCTGCATTTGGGAGATGTGGAGGGTGCTGCCGAATCTGGCTTTGGCTCCCAGCAACATTAAGAGATGCAGATTTCTATATTTAACTCTTCAGTACATATCTGAACTTTCTGTACAACTTTTATTTTCTCTGATCTATGCATGAGGGACCAATAATGTTATGTTTAGTGGAAGAGCAAGTAATACCTCACACTTTGGCCAAAGCGAAGCCAGAGGCAACACTGAAATAGGATGCCTTGAGTTCCTCTATTAAAATGTTACTAAAATGATGATATAACAGGAGAGCTGCTGCCATGAGACTTGGCCATATACATTTACCTCATACCCCATAAATTTGGGGTACCCAGGGTATGATGAATATGCTTCAGTGACAATGCCGACTCAGCTCCACCATAACCTTCTCATTGAAACTCATATTCTCTATTATCATTCGCCAACATTTTCAACAATTGTAGCAATACAGCTGGAATAGTTACATCACTATTAAAGGCATAGTACATTATCAATGACAGCACAATTATGAAAATACGTATACAATTTTTTTTAACACACCAGCTGTCTCCCATTGAGGTAGGGGGACCCAAAAAAGAAGAAAAACTTTCACCATCTCTACTCCATCACCATCTTGCCAGAGCCATGCAGACACTACAGCTCCAATGCCCCTCAAAACTGCAACATTCCCACCCCTCCTTCAGAGTGCAGGCACTACCCCACTCAAGACTCAAACTACTTAACTTCCTCCTGAAGTCTGTCATGCATCAGATTACTTAAGGAAATTCCGAGGTTAGCTATTTCACCCAAATACACTTCCACAGAACTTACAAATTATACTTACATAATTGCACGATTCGGTATCTAACATCACTGTACAACTAATCACTTTACCTGAATCCCTTCATTAATGTTACCTAACTCACACTCCAATATCATGTCAAGTAATAAAAATCACATGCTTCCAGTCACTTCTATCTAACCACTGAATGATAAAGAATGTCATGGCAGCCCCAACGCAAAGAGGAAGGCCATAGCTTCTGATGTTATTGTTATAAAACAATATACGTATGTGAAATACACCTATACAGTACATAGTACAGCCTCTCCTCACTTAATGATGGAGTTCTGTTCCTAAGACCACATCGGTAAACGAATTCATCGTTAAGCAAGGAGCATAGTATAATGGTAGTAGGTTTGTGTCAACCATCTTTCATATTGTTTTAATGTCACCTTTGCACCATTTATAACATTTTTAGTATATTTTTAAATGTTTATACAGTAGTATACTGTATATTGTAATAAACAGAATAGAGAAAATAAATCAGCTCTAATATACATTATTTATGTATGCATACTGGTCAGAGAGCCTGTCATAAGTCTGAGTCATCGGTAAACAAGTACGTCGCTAAATGAGGAGAGGCTGTATTATTCTGTAACCAACACAGTGCCTGCCTTATTGTGAACCAAGACCAATAAAGAATTTGCAACTGATCATCCAAAATTGCCAGTCTTTCCACAGGACCCTGTGGTGAATAAAAACAAATACACATACAGCTAATAAATTTTTTTATTGTGTATGTTATAGCACCTTGAAACATATACAGTATGACTCAAAACCTCATATCTGTTGTATATCTGATGCCTCAATACAAAGACCAGATTTACAGAATACATTTCTACTTATACTCAAATAACCCACATATAGGAGAGAGAAGCTTATGACAGCATCTACAAGTCACACTAACACACGACAGTGAGAGAGCCAGTATATACATAGGCAAGGGAAACAGGGATGGGACAAAGTGAGGATGAAAGAAGAAGTGGAGAAGTAGTTGTAGAGGTTATTATTATTATAATCAAATAGAAGCGCTAAACCACAGGGGTTATAGTTGTAGAGGTAATGCTGAAAATGGTAGTAGAAACTAGGGAAAGTAATTTTAGTGGCACAAGAGACAGAAAGGGGAGACTGATAGTAAAAGAAAATAAATAATAAAGGAGAAGAGGTGCACAATATTTGTGTATTGTTCATTATGGTATTGTGCCTTTTTGTTCTTTACATTTCTACTTTGGACTTTTTTGCTAGCTGGGAATTTTTCTATATACTGTACTGCAGACTTCCTTAATTTTATATAAAAATATAAAGTTAATGTCCTTATGTCATTCATTCATTCTACTTCAATGATTTTTTTAATGTTGCAGTAATTCTAAATATATGACACAAATGGTGATAATAACTAAGCCAATAATCCTTAGGTCATCCAGAGGAGGGAGGACGGTTCTGTTGAATTTCTTCGTGAATGGGCCGACTATAAGTATGGGTTTGGAAACTTGGCTGGCGAGTTTTGGCTAGGGAATGAAAATATTTACTTACTCACAAACCAACGTGTAAGATGTGAATTTTATTGTATATAAAATTCCAGACAGCTGTGTCAATACTGTATAATGATATAAAATATTTATTAATGTTATATACGTATACAAACATTATTTATTGGCCTGAACTAATTTAAAATACCAGTGTAGATAAATTAGTCAAAATACTGTATATTTTCATACACAGGTATCAAAATTGCGAGTAGATCTGGCAGATTTTGACCAACAAAGTGGATATGCAGTTTACTCTGCTTTTGCAATAGGCTCAGAACTGGAAGGGTACTCACTCAAAATGCTTGGACAGTACAGTGGAGATGCAGGTATGATAAGACAAAAGCTTTAACAAGATTCTGTGAAATCTTCTACAGCATATACATTTTTTCAATTCCTTTCATGATTTTCATTTGTGGCTATGTCTCCTCTTTTTCTCCTATCAACCAATGTGGCCATTTTCAGCTATCTTGGGTAGCTTTTTTTTTTAATAGCTCTGAAAGCCATATTTATCTTTCATCTACATATTGTAAATTCTAATTGTAGTCTTATATAGAGTACTAAATGTTGTAAACAGTATTTAGAGCATTTCACCATCCATGTATCTGAAAGCTATTTTTATGTTTACCAATGTTGCACAAGAGGTTACAAATTAAATTTATAAAATAATTTTGTGACATCTAGGGACTGTCTTCATTTGAGACTTTCAATATTATGTCCCACAATATAAATTCCTTGTGTGGCCTGTATTTCCTGTTAGCCAATTCCCTCTTGTGGCACTTATTAAATTCCATTATCTATTCAATTTTCTTGCATTTATGAACAAACAAACACACACACACATATACAGTCATCCCTCAGTTTTCGTGTTTAATCCGTTCCTGAGGGAGGCACTGAAACACACGAAAACTGAAACCATTTTCCCCATAAGAAATAATGGAAATTCAATTAATCCGTTCCAGAAACCCAGAAGTTTGGAAAAAAATTTTTGGGGGCCTTAAAGATAGATT
>WNWK01029379.1:0-24469 GCA_009830355.1 Cherax destructor | reverse complement strand
AATAATATACATTATTAAAAATATTTTATCAAACGTTTCCTCATGATGAATGTATTAGTAAAAGGTACTGTGTAGGTCTCTTTAGGGTAGGTGGGATTGTAGGGGGGGGGTCAAGTTTTTATGGATCCCCATTGTGTTATTACATACATAACGTGTTTGTGCTTCTTTTGACAGTAAGTAACGTACGAGGTGCCTAAATATGTAAGTTATATATTGTTAAGTGCTTATTGTCAGAACTTTGCATTGTATGCTTTCCATAGGACTAGGACTTTTTATTGACTTAAGGAAAGCTTTTGACACAGTAAACCACGGCATCCTACTCCACAAACTTGACCACTATGGAATAAGAGGTCATGCACTAGCATACCTCAAATCCTACCTCACTAATAAGTACCAGTATGTCACTATTAAAGACACATCCTCCACGACACTACCACTAGACACCGGCGTACCGCAGGGAAGTGTCCTTGGTCCCCTGCTCTTCCTCTTATACATCAATGATCTTCCCAATGTATCACAACACCTGAAACCAATACTCTTTGCTGACGATACAACTTATGTCATCTCCCACACAAACCTTGCCACGCTTAATACCATTGTTAACGACGAATTAATAAAAATATCAACATGGATGACTGCCAATAAACTTACACTCAACACTGATAAGACCTTCTATATTATGTTTGGCAACAGAACAGATGATCCACAATTAAACATTAAGATCAACTCTACACCTATTGCTAGACATAACGAGGGCAAGTTCCTGGGCCTTCACCTTGACAGCAGCCTGAAATTCAGCACCCATATCCAACACATAACAAAGAAAGTGTCCAAAACTGTGGGATCCTCTCAAAGATACGGTATTATGTACCACAATCAGCCCTACTCACACTATACTACTCACTCATCTATCCCTACCTCACATATGCCATTTGTGCATGGTGATCAACAGCAATTACCCCCTAAAGCCAATAATAACCCAACAAAAAGCCGCAGTAAGAATTATCACACAATCCAACGCTAGGCAGCACACCCCCCCACTCTTCAAAGACCTAAACCTACTCACTGTCCAGAACATCCATACTTACTACTCTGCTATCTACATTTATAGAACCATTAATTCCAACTTTAACCCTGAGCTAAAACACTTTCTTGACAGTTGTGACAGGACCCATAGACATAATACCAGACATAAACATCTCTTTGACATTCCCCGTGTCCGACTAAATCTATACAAAAATTCAATGCGCATAAAAGGGCCTAAAATCTGGAACTCCCTGCCTGAAAACTCTAGAACTGCAGACACAACCTCCATTTTCAAAAGCACCGTTAAAAACATCTTATCTCACTTACGCACCCAACCGGTAGTTAACCATACGAAAACTACTTTATCTTGCACATATCCACAGCAAAATACACTTATTGATATCTGTGATTCTCTTTAATTTGCACATTACTAACCACAGCAAAATACACTTATTGATATCTGTGATTTCCCTTAATTTGCACAGTTCTAACCAAAATTCTAATACAATTATTGCTCCATAATACTTAAGCTAGTCATAAGTTTGCCTAAGATACTCCAATATAGAAACTATATTATGCCAATATATCACCTTTATCATTAATATATAAACTAATTGCTAACTTTTTATACTAATTGTTAAATTCTCAATGTTTAAATTCCAGTACCTAAATTTTGTAAACCTAACCTAACCTTACAATCTGTATATCCATTGTATAGCTATTGAGTAAGACCTATCATAAGACTGCCTGAAAAGCCTAGGCATACCTAGGCATATTATTGGTAATCTTGTAATATCAACTTTAATGTATAACTATAAGTACCCCCACCTTGTATTACATGAAATAAAGAATTTGAATTTGAATGTTTGTACATTCGGTTGTAGGTTTGTATTTGCGATAACCTTATTTGTTATAAGGTGTCATATTGATGTGTGTATTTTGTATATTTCGTTTACATTAAATATTAAAAAAAAAAAAAATTCTCATGATTGTTATGGAAATAGGCACATTTAGTGTGCAGATTTCTTTTGGGGTATGTGAGGTTGAGGGGGGGGTCATGTTTTTATAGTTCTCGATTATGATATTAAATAAATTACGTGTTGTTCTTACTGGCAGTTAGAATTGTTCATGATGCCAATGATATGTATTTTTATATTGTCTTGTGCTTTATCGTCAGTATGTTGCATTGTATTCGTGTTCATTGTATTCGGATGGCAAGTTTTTACTTGGAATTTTGAAGCCGAGATTCATGTGTGTTTATACACATGGGTGTTTGGTTGTATTATTGTAATATCCTGTACTGGTTATAAGGTCATATTGATTTGTGTGTATGTATAATGTCTGTTTTAAATAAAATATAAAAAAAAAATATTCAAAAACCTAAACTTACTCACCATACAAGACATCCATACTTTTTACTGTGCCTATTACATACATAGAACACTCTATGCAAATATTAACCCACCACTCAAACTTCTCCTTACCAATTTTAACAGGACACATGACCATAACACTAGACACAAATCACTCCTCGGTGTTCCCCGTATCCATCTAACACTATGTAAAAACTCAATGCATATAAAAGGCACGAAAATTTGGAATTCATTACCTGTCATTGCCAAAGAAACCCTGCCTGTACCCCAATTCAAAACGATGCTAAAAACCACCTTCTCACCCAAAGCTAAATGCTCAATATCAAACATTCCCAACAAAGTAGAATAATCACTTAATGTAAAAACCTGACTAATCACTTAAATGTAAAAACCTGTTATGAATAATACATACTAAGCTAACTATTTCCACAACATTAAAATTATAATGACCACGTAAACTGTAACTGCAATACAACTAATTGTTTTAAATTGTTATCTCACTCAATTAGTTGCATTGCTACAATTAATTGATATGTTCAACTTATATTCAAACTTTATAACTTAGATACGCAATTATACTTATTTTATAAATTATCAACCATAACTTTTTACCATGTAGTCTAGAATTAAGTAGACCTAAGAATGCCAGCAATGCACAGCATATTAGGGGCTTTTGGCATGTACATCTCATTAATAATTTTATTTCTTGTCTACCATGTATCATTGTACCATGTCTCAATAAAGTATTATTATTATTATTATTACTATATAGAAAGTCCCTTGTTATGCAGAGCATTTCGGGCAAATTAGGTCCTTGTCCCAGGATGCGACCCACACCAGTCGACTAACTCCCAGGTACCCATTTTACTGATGGGTGAACATAGACAACCGGTGTAAAGAAACACGCCCAATGCTTCTACCCGAGTTGGGAATCGAACGCAGACCCTCGCCGTGTGAAGCGAGAGCTTTAGCGATCAGGCATCTTGAACATCTTGAACATTTCTGAGCGAGTTGTCTCTGAATTCATTAATTTTTATCGCACTCCAGTACATAATGACGCAGTGTGTGACAATACTCCATCTGGCAAAGTTTACATTTCGTTTGGTCACATCTGGTGGTGGTAATTTAACCTTGCAAAGATACTTATAACCCAGCCGAGGCGGGCGGTAGTGACATCCAAGAGTCTGCTGATTTTGTTGGATGCACCATGGTCCCAAGGACCCCAAATGGAAATAAAGAACCCCATTGGAAAAAAGTAACTTTGACTTTTTTGGGTTATCCTAGTTCTCTACACATATGCTGCTATGTATGATAATCTATGTAACTGTATTTGTGTATACCTGAATAAACTTACTTACTTACTTATAGTCCAGATATGGTCACATGAGGATGGTCTGGTCTCGGCCAAAACTCCTCGATACCCTTAACCAACAACAACAAAATCAGCTGACCATCATGGATACCTTCTACCCTCCCTGGGGTTTTAGTGATTTACCTGAGGAGCTCCTCCTGAGAATATTATCCTGTGACTGTATTACAGTGTTTGATCTCTGCAGAGCTGCAGAAACTTCCTCCAGACTCAAGAATATTGTTGAGACGCAAAACTTATGGCGACTGAAACTGATGCAGCAGTATGTGTCACATGTCACAGTATGTTGTGTCGGGGTACCCATCAGGGAAGGTTCTGTGATGCTGCTCAGGGGTTCTTGATCCAAGGAATTGAGCCAGACCTCCCATCCCTTGGATCAAACCTGAATGCATCCCATTCCTTCAGGCAGTGTGATGCCTACAGGTTTAGCACTTCACATGAATATTGTAATAGTACTTCAGTAATGTAGTATTGTTACTTTTAGCACTATGAGTGTAGTATTGTTGCTTCTAGCACTATGGGTGTAGTATTATTGCTTCTAGCACTGAGTGTAGTATTGTTGCTTCTAGCACTATGAGTGTAGTATTGTTGCTTCTAGCACTATCAGTGTAGTAGTGTTGTTTCTAGCACTATCAGTGTAGTAGTGTTGCTTCTAGCACTATCAGTGTAGTAGTGTTGCTTCTAGCACTATCACTGTAGTATTATTGCTTCTAGCACTATCAGTGTAGTATTGTTGCTTTAGCACTATCAGTGTACTATTGTTGATTCTAGCACTATTAGTGTAGTATTGTTGCTTTAGCACTATCAGTGTACTATTGTTGATTCTAGCACTATCAGTATAGTATTTTTGCTTCTAGCAGTATCAGTGTAGTAGTGTTGCTTCTAGCACTATCAATGTAGTAGTGTTGCTTCTAGGACTATGAGTGTAGTAGTGTTGCTTTTAGCACTGTCAATATAGTAGTGTTGCTTCTAGCACTATCAATGTAGTAGTGTTGCTTCTAGCACTATCAATGTAGTATTGTTGCTTCTAGCACTATCAGTGTAGTATTGTTGCTTCTAGCACTATCAGGGTAGTATTGCTGCTTGTAACACTATCAGTGTAGTAGTGTTGCTTTAGCACTATGAGTGTAGTATTGTTGCTTTTAGCACTATCATTGTAGTAGTGTTGCTTCTAGCTCTATCAATGTAGTAGTGTTGCTTCTAGCACTATCAATGTAGTATTGTTGCTTCTAGCACTATCAGTTTAATATTGTTGCTTCTAGCACTATCAGGGTAGTATTGTTGCTTCTGGCACTATCAGTGTAGTAGTGTTGCTTTAGCACTATGAATGTAGTATTGTTGATTCTAGCACTATCAGTGTAGTATTGTTGCTTCTAGCACTATGAGTGTAGTATTGTTGCTTTTAGCACTATCAGTGTAGTATTGTTGCTTCTAACACTGTCAGTGTAGTAGTGTTACTTCTAGCACTATCAGTGTAGTAGTGTTGTTTCTAGCACTATCAGTGTAGTAGTGTTGCTTCTAGCACTATCAGTGTAGTAGTGTTGCTTCTAGCACTATCAGTGTAGTATTGTTGCTTCTAGCACTGTCAGTGTAGTATTGTTGCTTTAGCACTATCAGTGTACTATTGTTGATTCTAGCACTATCAGTGTAGTATTGTTGCTTTAGCACTATCAGTGTACTATTGTTGATTCTAGCACTATCAGTGTAGTATTGTTGCTTCTAGCACTATCAGTATAGTATTGTTACTTCTAGCACTATCAGTGTAGTAGTGTTGTTTCTAGGACTATCAGTGTAGTAGTGTTGCTTCTAGCACTATCAGTGTAGTAGTGTTGCTTTAGCACTATCAGTGTACTATTGTTGATTCTAGCACTATCAGTGTAGTATTGTTGCTTTAGCACTATCAGTGTACTATTGTTGATTCTAGCACTATCAGTGTAGTATTGTTGCTTCTAGCACTATCAGTATAGTATTGTTTCTTCTTGCACTATCAGTGTAGTAGTGTTGCTTCTAGGACTATCAGTGTAGTAGTGTTGCTTCTAGGACTATCAGTGTAGTAGTGTTGTTTCTAGGACTATCAGTGTAGTAGTTGCTTCTAGCACTATCAGTGTAGTATTGTTGCTTTAGCACTATCAGTGTACTATTATTGATTCTAGCACTATCAGTGTAGTATTGTTGCTTTAGCACTATCAGTGTACTATTGTTGATCCTAGCACTATCAGTGTAGTATTGTTGCTTCTAGCACTATCAATATAGTATTGATAGTATTGTTTCTTCTAGCACTATCAGTGTAGTAGTGTTGCTTCTAGCACTATCAGTGTAGTAGTGTTGCTTCTAGCACTATCAGTGTAGTAGTGTTGCTTCTAGCACTATCAGTGTAGTAGTGTTGCTTCTAGCACTATCAGTGTAGTAGTGTTGCTTCTAGCACTATCAGTGTAGTAGTGTTGCTTCTAGCACTATCAGTGTAGTATTGTTGCTTCTAGCACTATGAGTGTAGTAGTGTTGCTTCTTGCACTATCAGTGTAGAATTGTTGCTTCTAGTACTATCAGTGTAGTATTGTTCCTTCTAGCTCTATCAGTAGTAATAATATCATTATTTCTACAAGTACATATACAAGGTATACAGAAAGTCCTCTGTTATGCAGATCATTTCGGGCAAATTTGGTCAGTTTTGTCCCAGGATGCAACCCACACCAGTCGACTAACACCCAGGTATCTATTTTACTGATGGGTGAACATGGACAACAGGTGTAAGGAAACATCCCCAATGTTCCCTCCCTTGCTGGGAATCAAACCCGGACCCTCATTGAGTGAAATGAGAGTTTTTGCCACCAGGCCATGAGCCACCGTAGTATTGCTCCTCCTAGCATTATCAGTGCAGTATTTTTCCTTCTAGCACTATCAGTGTAGTATTGTTACTTCTGGCACTGAGTGCAGTATTGTTACTTCTAGCACTATCAGTGTAGTATTGTTCCTTCTAGCACTATCAGTGTAGTATTGTTACTTCTAGCACCATCAGTGTAGTACTATGGAAATAAGTCACTCAGTCTGACTTTTTTTGGTTATCCTAGGTGCTCTACACATATGCTGCTATGTATGATAATCTATGTAACTGTATTTGTGTATACCTTAATAAACTTACTTACTTACTGTTGCTTCTAGCACAATCAGTGTAGTATTGTTAATTCTCGAACTGTCAGTGTAGTATTGTTGCTTCTATCACTATCAGTGCAATATTGTTGCTTGTAGCACTATCACTGTAGTATTGTTGCTTCTAGTACTATCAGTGTAGTATTATTACTTATAGCACTATCAGTGTAGTATTGTTGCTTCTAGCACTATCAATGTAGTATTGTTTCTTCTAGCACTGGAATTAGCACGGTATTGTTGCTTCTATGACTGTATCAGTGTAGTGTTGTATTGTTACATGTAGTACTCTATCCATGTATTATTGTCATAATAATAATTACGTATATTGTTTATTTTTTTGAGTTTTAGTAATAATGTAGTTCAATGTATTAGGACAATACTAGACACAAAAGAAATGCACTAATTATGCAGTGCATTTTGGACAACTAATAATAAGACTTACATGCTATGTACTTAGGAACTAAACAGCCTATTATATAGGGGCTTTTTGTGCAGTTAACTGCCATCAGAAGTGCAATAAGAAAGGTAATGGCATATGGTCAGTTACAAAAGAATGCATATTATTTAAAGTGGTTCAATGATCTTCAGCTTCGTGGAGTGATTGATTAGAGATAGTGAAGATACAGCAAGTTATTTAGATCACAATACAAATGAAATGGGACAAAATGTGTTACCAGTTAAGTATGAAAGTTGAAGGAAGGCTGGAAGAAGAACAGGGACAGAATTGGATGAAAGCTGATTTTGTTGGACATAGCATATTGCTGTTTAGTGTGAGGTGGACGCGGGGAACATCGAAGAGTGATCTGTGCTTTGTGTTATGTTCATGTGTCCTGTTAAGGTTGGTTAGGAGAATTTTGAGTTGTGGGTTAATATTTGAGTTTAGTGTTTTATGTATGTAATAGGCACTGTAAAAAGTATGGATGTCTTGTATGGTGAGTAAGTTCAGACTTTTGAATATAGGTGGAGTATGTTGTCTAGAGTGGGAATTTGTTATCATTCGAACTGCAGCAATTTAAAACTATGAAATGTTATAGAAAATAAATTTTGTTTTACTTTACATTAGGTATAGCAGTTAAAAGTGTGCAATTGGATACTACTTAGCATAGATTTAAGTTTATAAAAAGGTGGTTCATGGGATAATGGTACAGTAATTAAATATATCACAATGCATATATCCATTGGTAACTGACATTCTACATTTATTTAAGTTAATTATATTAAATAGTATATAAAAATATTAAAAATTTTTAAGATTAATTTAATTTCCCATTTATCCTAATCTTGGAAATTTAATCATTACAGCTGGCCTAAAGTTTGGGACCAACTGCCATACAAAAAGAAAGTCACAGATTGGCACGATGAAGTGAAACAACTGATATACTTTGATAGACAAGTACAGAAATTAGTTTCTAGCCTCAGTCCTCGTCTGTACCAAAACTTGCGCCTTGCATCCAATGTACACCTCACATCACCAGTCTACAATGAAGTGGATGCTCTTGTCTTATCTACTAACTATGCTCCGTATTATGTTCTCAATGCATTAAGAAAGATTGTTGAAAATGGAGCACAGTGAGTATAGTATATGTTTTTTCTACCTCCCATTACCAAGGTGCTGTATAACTCATGTGCATATGGGTTTACCATTCTTACCTGATAATGATAATTATATTTTTTCATTACAATGCACTCTCAAAATTTATGGGGTTACTTTTCTAGTGGTCCAAGGGAATTTTTGAACCACAAATATTATGTTATTTTGTTCACTTTATTATACTTTTTAATCAGTTTAGATATACTATACAGTAGGTATCATTAACATGCATGTGTATAAACAGATCACATAGATAATGAGAGCACACAACATAAACTATTACTTTAAAAATTAAATACTGAAATATTAATGTGTTCTTCACTGAAACTAGTATTTTGTAGAATTACCCTTCCTCTTGATGCACTCCTTAACTCTTTCAGTGTTGATACCGTTATATAACAGCTTTGAAGCAAGCATTGTTACTGTAGTATATTATGTCATGAGCTCAACTCGCTCAGATATGCTGTGGGTGGTAAATTTGGGCCTAGATATGAGAGAATGGGTCTATGCAGTAAGTATGCACCATATAAAAAAAATCCTGCAGCACATAGTGCATAATGAGAAAAACCGTGACCGTGTTTTTGGTTTAAAACAGCAACTGTGGTGTATTTTCATGTGGTTTTTATGGGTATAGTCTTGGTTTCTTGGTCTCATTTGATAGAATGGAAGATATATTACAGAAATAGAGAGGATTTTGATTAGTTTCAGGACTGAAAGTAGCATGAAATTGAGCTCAAAATAGCAGAAATGTTCAATTTTTGCCAATATTCCACAGATGACATCACTTGTCTAATACACATCCAACTGGTCAGTCTGATACTCATTTAGGAATACACTGACATTATTTATACAATTATTAAAATAATGCAGTAGTCTGCATAACAGTAAATCTTCTATTTTTTGTGTGAATAAAAATTCAAAATGGAAAGCATAATATAAGAGGGGCTTGGAGACATGTCTAAGGAACAGAGGAAATTTATTTACAAAGTTAACCATTCTTATTTTGTCTAGACTTAAGTAGTTATTATGTACTAGGATTAGTTTGCCCGAAATGCCCCGGCATGATAGTGGCTTTCTTTGTACGTACAGTGGACTCCCGCCTAACTAGCACCCCGGAAATCATACAATTATGTAAGTATAATTGTAAGTGCTTGTGGAAGTGTATTTTTGGGGGTCTGAAATAGACTATCCTACGTGACATTATTTCTTAAGGAAGTAAATTCGTTCGGTAATGGCACTTGAGCAGGCTTCTGGAATGAATTTTGCTCGTTAGGCGGGGGTCCATTGTACTTAACAAATTAAAATTGTAATTACACATTGTAACCTTTGCAAAGAAATAAAATCTTTAATCTTTTTTAACCCTTTCAGGGTTATTGACGTACTAGTATGGCTTACGCCCTGGGGTTATTGACGTACTAGTACGCCTAAATTCTAGCACCCTGAAATCAAGCAGAAACAGGCTGTTAGGCCTAGATGTGATAGAATGGGTCTGTGCGGTCAGTGTGCGTAGTATAAAAAAATTCCTGCACCACACAGTGCATAATGAGAAAAAAAAAACTGACTGTGTTTTTGGTTTAAAACAGCGACTTTGCAGTCTATTTTCGTATGGTATTTATTGATGTATTCTCGTTTTCTTGGTCTCATTTGATAGATTGGAAGATATATTACAGAAATAGAGATGATTTTGAATGGTTTGACAATGACAAGTACCTGAATTGGACCCCAATACGAAATTTTCATTCTAGAATGCTGTTCAAGTAAACAAATCAATCTATCGTCCAATAAATAACTGGTAGTCTAAGTCTTTTATGCACAAAATTACCCTTACAAGCATTTTTTCATCAGAATGTGTTAAGGCCATACGTAAGTCGACATTTATCTCTTAAAGAAAAGTTGTAAAATGACTCGTCCTTTTAGATGTTCAAAAGTAACAAAAACCATGCTCAAAAACTACATCAATGGTGAGTTTATTCATGCAAACGGTAATGTACTCTGATATTATTTATACCATTTTTACAATGATGCAGTTGTATATATAACAGTAAATCTTCTATTTTTTTGTGAGAATAAAAATTCAAAATGAACAGAGAAGATGTTATTTTAGTGCCAGGAATGTCTGCCTTGTTTATTCTGGACCCTATTTTGAAATTGGCATCGTTTGAAATTTGTGTGAAATTGGCCAAATTGCCATTTTCTGACCACTATTTTGGGTAGTTGTAATTGGTAAATATGCGGTTTCTTGTACTCAATCGATAGAAGAAATGGAGTTCTAGCGAAATAGCTATAATTTTAGTAGACTGAAACATTGGAATTTGCCGAAAATAGGGCTCAAAGTGGGCGAAATCGCCGATGCGTAAATGTCATCCATACCGATAACTTCACGAAAGCATAATTCCGTTAGTTTTCGATCAAATTTCATAATTTTTGTGGCGTTATGATCGGAAAAAGATTCTCTATCATTTCATAAGAATTTTTTTTTTTTTTTAAATTCTTGGACCCTGAGAACGAGTTTCGGAGAGGGGTCTTGGACCCCGAAAGGGTTAAGTGCCAGGAATGCCCACATTGTTTATTATGGACCTTATTTTTAAATTGGCAGTTTTTTATTTTTGTGTGAAATTGGCCAAACTACTGATTTCTGATCACTTTATTGGGTAGTTGAAATAGGTAAATGGGCAGTTTCTTGTACTCGATCAATAGAATAAAAGGAATACTAGCGAAATGCTATGAGTTTGGTCAACTGGAACAATGGAATGGGCCAAAAATAGGGCGCAAACTGGGCGAAAGTATGTAAATATTGCTGAGACTGCTAACCAGTATGTAAATATCGCTGAGACTGCTAACTTTGCAAGAGCATAATTCCATAAGTTGTCCATCAAATTTCATACTTTTTGTTTCATTTCCTTCTGAAAAAGATTCTCTACCATAAGAGGTAGTAGGTTGGTAGACAGCAACTACCCAGGGAGGTACTACCGTCCTGCCAAGTAAGTGTAAAACGAAAACCTGTAATTGTTTTACATGATGGTAGGATTGCTGGTGTTTTTTTTTCTGTCTCATAAACATGCAAGATTTCAGGTATGCCTTGCTACTTCTATTTACACTTAGGTCACATTACACATGCATGTACAAACATATGTATATATACACACCCCTCTGGGTTTTCTTATATTTTCTTACTAGTTCTTGTTTATTTCCGCTTATCTCCATGGGGAAGTGGAACAGAATTCTTCCTCCGTAAGCTATGCATGTCATAAGAGGCGATTAAAATGCAAGGAGCAAGGGGCTAGTAACCCCTTCTCTTGTATATATTACGTACTAAATTTAAAAGGAGAAACTTTCATTTTTCTTTTTGGGCCACCCCGCCTCAGTGGGATACGGCCAGTGCGTTGAAAAAAAAAAATTGTGACCCTGAGAGCAAGTTTGAGAGCAGGAGTCACAACCCTGAAAGGGTTAAATCTCCTAGGCATTGATAAGGCAAACTTATGAAGAATGGAAGTATCAGTCCCCTACCACACCTGCTCACTCAAGATTTTGGGGTTAGAGGACACATCCATGCCACGAAGCTCATGCTTAATTAAGTTCCAAATGTTCTCTATCAGATTTAAATCTGGTGAGTTACAAGGCCAGTCTTTAAAGTATGTAATTTCACAATCATTGATCCATACTGTCTTTGGCAGTATGGCAAGGGGTACTATCTTCCATATAAAACTTGCCCTGGCACTTTTAGAAACTGATGGGCAAATAGTCTGCTAAGAGCGTTTTTATGTGCATGCATGTTCGTGACACCTGTACAGTACCCTAAGCATATAAAAATTTGTTTGTTCATTACAGTAATAGTACAGTGGACCCTCGGTTTCGTTCACCTCCAAACTCGAACAATTATGTACGTGTATTTTCGTAAGTGCTTTTGTAAGTGTATTTTTGGGGGTCTGAAATGACTAATCTAATTTACATTTGTCCTTATGGGAACAAATTCGTTCGGTAACGGCACTCAAACAGCATTCTGGAAAGAATTTTCAAAGAAAACCGAGGGTCCACTGTACTTACCTATGATGGATATGAATGTAAGGAATGATGATGCCATGATCACTGAGATACTTGTTGTGGTGCTGGTTGTAGTAGCTGAGGTACTGGCAGATCAGGCAACAATTGTTTTAGTACTTAGGGTGTAGTATTGTGGTACTGGCAGATCAGGCAACAATTGTTTTAGTACTTAGGGTGTAGTAGTGTTGACTAGCTTGCCATTTAATAGAAATTTCACTCTGTTCATTGTTAACCTTTTTTGTTTTATAGGGTTGTAGGATGAACAGAAAATTGGAAATTTATACTGCACACTATATGAGGGTTTCACTGTAGTAGAAGTGGTTTGTATTTACAGTAAACCAGTGGTCATACTTAAAAGATTCTGTGTTTGGTTTGAATTTTTGTTTGTATAAAATAGAATGTTCTTTATCTCATTTACCATGCAACTCTTGCAGCAGCTAATTTTTATTTCATTAATTTCAAATTTCTTCCAACCATAAAAGGAATCTGATTACTTATACACACAGAGAGAGTATCCCTGCGATCCCCGTCGGGGAGGGGAGTCTATACTGCGCTCTGCATCACCAGGATGCATTTCTCTAACAGAGTCAAGATCAAGCCTTCAAGTGGAATCATCGATGATACCACCAAGCTAGCACTTGCATCTGCTGTTAGCAGCAGTCTGCAAGTCAAATTCACCGCGATTTTGTCACTGAAAGCTGCCTTCATTGTCGTCTGTATTGACGACACTGAGGCAGAGAAGCTTCTCACCACTGCTGCTACTACCACACTACAAGACCGGGGATTCCAAGTCTGGACTTCCCCGGCCTTGAAGGCCAAGAGGACTGTGTTCCTCAGACACCTAGACACTCTCATCACCACTCAAGATACTAATGAAATCAAGTCATCAATAGAAACGCAGAACCCTTGGGCAAAGGTGGATTTTATTAACAAAATTCCCAACGCTTCATCCATGCTGAAGGTCACCTTCAGTGACGTCACAATGGCAGACAAAGCTCTCACCGATGGACTGGCTATCCACTATTTCCATATCAACCCAGTCTTCATTGAAGCAGAGAAATTTAGACAAATCCCACAATGCTTTAACTGCTATTCATACCTTCACATAACTAAAGACTGCCCAACCAAGGATAAAAGTTCTGCTCCACCTGCAGTAAGGAAGGACATGACTACAGGTCCTGCACCACCACTACTCTACCGAAATGTTTAAACTGCAAAAACAATCACCACACTCTTGCTGCCAGATGTCCAGTCCGCCGAGAAATCCACAAGAAACAAGTAGAACAACTTAAGAAAACCACTGCCCAGACCACTACTTACGCGGCTATCACCAAACTCCAATCTGATACTACAAAAATTCTTAAGGCCACGCAAGCGGCTGCCACCACCAACACTACACCACCACTACATGCTGGAGAATCTACCAAAATTCTTTACTGCATCATGTACGCCCACGTACAGAATGTAGCTGCACCTTGTTCATTTAATACAACTATCAATGAACTACTACAACTCAACAACCTGCCAAACTTTACATTCCCTGCATCGCCACCTTCAGCTGAAATCATACAAGCTACCACGTGCACCGTCAACCTCGCCCCTACACCGTCACCACCACCAACACCTCAAGCTCCGCCCTCCACCATGGAGACGGACCAACCAGAGAATGGAGAGGCGCCGACTCCTCCCACCACTGAGAGCACACCAGCACCTGCTACCACCTCTGTAATGCACCAATCAGAGACCTTGGCCGACCCACTCGGGCCTGAGCTACCTCAGCTCCATCAAATTCCCCCAGCCAAGAAAGCTAAAATTCTAGCTGAAAGAATCAATATTCAGGGATTCCTGAAAAACCACGGTGCCAACACCACTGCTACTGCTACTGCTACTGCTACTACTGATAGTTACGCAGACGATGATGTCGACTCCTCATACATTGATACACCCGGTATCTTCTTCTATACCACTGATCAATATAGAGACACAATGCATGCACAAGAAGTCCACTATCGACTCAAGCATGGAACTGTCAAGTTTACCTGCGACCCCAAGCACAAATGCTCACTAGAACAAGCATTCCAATTCCTCACCTATCACCTCACCGATGTCACAAACACATTTGTAGTAGAACAAATCTCCAAGAAAAAGTTCAGAGCACTACAGAATGGTTCACCTGAACTTTTCGCTGAGTAGAAGCTTCCCATCGACCACTCACTGAGAAGCTAAGTTTCCCCAGCACTTTGCTATTTAGCTAAAGCTGGGGTGTGGCTCCAATCGACCCTGTTATCACTGCTTCCTTGGCCTTTCCTGACCTGCGTGCTGTTGCAGCCTCATCCAATGTCCTTGCATCGTCAGCTGATCACCGCTGACATGCCTCCAAGACTCTCCCTTCCCTGGGATCCATCGACATCAAGCAAGACATAGACATCACTCAAGACACTCCCATCACTGGGAGCCAAGGCCGGGTCTCCTATTGGCGAAGACCCGGGCCGGCAGTACCGGCAAACCTACAAGAAGAAGATTACTTATACATGGGTAATTAATGGAATATAAGATAATTCAAGTTTCAGTATGTGTATCATTTGAAGATACTAGTTTAATTACCAATTATAATTGCCTATTTGTAGCTACAGGAGCAGTTATGCTACTGGTGTCATGACTTAAATGTTTGTCCAATTTTTTTATTTTATTTTACTAGTGATGTCGTGACTTGAAAGTTTGTTCGTTCAATTATTTTTTTTCTTCAAATTTTTAATAGCTGAAGCACTTATTACATTCTCTTGGTATTTTTTCCCTTGATCTACCACTCTGTGAAGAAAAACTTACTAGTATCCCCTGGCTCCACTTTTGTTTAAATTTACAGTTGTACTGTATTTCATCTTATCTCTGTTGCATATATGTATGAAAAAATCCTCCTTAACCCTTTCAGGGTCGCGACTGCTGCTCTCAAACTTGCTCTCAGGGTCGCAGAATTTTAAAAAAAAATATGAAATGGTAGAGAATCTTCTTCTGAAAGTAATAAAACAAAAAGTACAATATTTGATGGAAAACTGATGAAATTACACTAGCAAATTTTGCTGTGTGAGCGATATTTACACATCGGCAATTTTGTTCATTTCAAATCCAGTTTTAGGCCAATTCCTTTGTTGCAGTTGACCAAATTCTTAGCTATTTTGCTAGTATATCTTCATAATTCCATCGATTGAATAGAAGAAACTGCCCAGAAATTGGTAATTTGGCCAGTTTCACACAACATTCAAATGCCAATTTCAAAATAGGGTTGAGAATAAACAGTGCAGACATTCCTGGCACTAAAATAACATTTTCTCTGTTCATTAGTCACGTCTCCAGGCCCCTCTTATATTACGCATGCTTTCCAATTTGAATTTTTATTCACAGCACAAAAAATAGAAGATTTGCCTCAGGACACAACTAAGATCACCTTCCAACTACATGACGAGTCATCTGTTAATAACTTTATTACAGCAATAAGTAACATCGACTGGCAAAATGAGCTAGCAGTCAACCTTGATATTGATGAATGTGCTAATATTTTTTTTACAAAAAAAAAAAACCTCTATAACGTGCATTGCCCAATAAAAACTAAGCAGATCACAGTACAGTACAGAATGGGTCTAATAACTAAGGATCTGGCAAAACGTTACTCGTCAATACTAAGCAACCTAGTAGTTGTTGGTAATTTCGTGGGCGGTTTTCTATTGCACGTGGTGTTCCTTGGTACTAGGTGATTATTTGTCTGATGACAGACAAACAAAATTCGCCATATGGTGGTTTGTTTGTGGTCTTCAACTTATAAATATTATAAGCATTGAGCATGGAAATGTCCAGAATGTGAAAAAAGAGTTTTATGTACCACTTATAACTCTTTCGAACACAATCAGCAAACCCAATCTGCATGTTACATTTGTCCACTGAATGCATATTGAGGGTGTAGTTCATCACAGCTGCAGGTTTTAGAATGGGTTCATTGGTCTCTATTCAGCCTGCCACTGTCTGCCATTTCATTAGGGTGAACTGATGACAACAGTGTGACATCTCGTTTGTCATGCCACCGAAATGCCATGATATCATTGGCAGCAAACGCCTGCACCTCACCTCGACGAGTGCCTGCATCGAACCTAGGCATATGCTTACGATTTGCACGAACTGTTCCGCACACATCTGTCATGTTCACTCGCAAAAAAATCACTGAGGGAGGGGCTTGTGTACCAGTTATCAGTATATAATATATGCCCCTTACCAAGATATGGTTCCATCATTGTTCTAACCACATCACCAGAGATACCCAGTAACTTCCTGGTATCTTTCAATGTATTACTTCCAGTGTACACAATAATATCCAATACACAATCACAAAGCATAAGCAACTTTATACCAAAGCGTTTCTTTTTGCTTGGTATATACTGCTTGAATGACAGTCTACCTTTGAACAGAATCAAAGACTCATCAATAACAAGCTTCCTGAAGGGATAAAAATACATATTGAATTTCTCTTTCAGATACAGAAACACATTCCTAGTCTTATATAACCTGTCGTTTCTGTCAGGCCTGGTTTTGTCTGAGAAATGTAACATACGTAACAGTAGCACAAATCAATTCACTGGTATAATATCACTGAAAGCTGGTGTTGCAATCAATCCGTCTGTCGACCAGTATGATTTGACACGGTGCTTATACACATGTGGCATAAGCATTATTGTGGCAAAGAAAAGATACATCTCTGCCACAGTTGTCTCCTTCCACTGGTGTAGACGTGATTTTGGTGAAAGAATTGTGTTTGCCATGGTGTAATCGAAGTATCTGTTGCTTTCCCTGATAATAATTTCCATCAGGGGTTCGTCAAAGAATAACTGGAAACATTCCAGTTCAGTGGCATTGTTCCCAAGTGGACAAGATGGGCGTATTCCACTTTGACTTTCATCAAACTGATAGGGATTGAGAATAAAATTCTCAGCTTCCTGCCAATCCCAGGTGCGGTCTGCTGGTGGGTACTAGATATTTACAGGTGGTTGTGGGGGTTGTGGAAGTGGAGGTTGTGGTTGTGGGGGTTGTGGAAGTGGAGGTTGTGGTTGTGGGGGTTGGTGGGTGGGTGAGGGTTGCCTTTGTTGTAGCTGAGCTGACTCAGCGGCGTGGGTGGCAGCATGGTCCACTGCTGGTGCCTTGTGCCTGGCACCACCACCACCAGATGCATGCACATTTCTCATCCCAATTGCAACACTATCATCTTCATTTTCACTATCACTTCCTGTTGTACGCCCACGGGATATACTCCGAGATGTACTCCTAACCCTTGGAAGAGCATATGGCACACTACCAGAGCGCATATACCATCGTATATACTGACGCTTCACTGGTGAATATTCCCCTTCACTCTCGCTACTGGAACTATTATAACGATGTATTATTTGGCGTTTTGGAGGCGTGGTTGAAATGATAAGGCTTCGGAGGCTTCTTACTTTATTTGTATAAAAGTGCGAGTTCACAGGCTGCGTGTCTGTGGCCATGGCCCAGGGCCATGCGCCGTGCGAGTGTGAGACGAGTTAGGCCTGTTGACTGACTGAAGTTTGGGCGCCAAGTGAGGAAAAGGCAGGGGTGAGGCAGACTCACATGGGTATGCCTACAGGCTTGCCCTCTGGCGGAAACTATGGAAACTAGCATGGCACGAAATATGAACTCAGCTGGCAGACAGCATGGCTGTCTATGCAGACAGTCAGGCTGTCTACATCGCTCGGTCATGCACCCATGGTCGTCCCGACCATGAATGGCAGTAAAAAAAACTAGGGTCTCTCTCTCGCAAGAACAGGTCACAGAACACGAAAGAAAAATACATATATACATAAACATATGGACATAGAAAAAAAAAACTTCCTCCAGAGAAGGAAGAAAAAAAGGTGTGCTTCGTGGTCTAAGGCAGTGAGCGTCGATGCAGCACTGCACGCCTTCCTGCGTCTGGATACATTCTGCAACACGGGAGACAGCTGCGGCTGAGCTGTGACGTAACAGGTTACGGTCTCCTCTGGGAGGTGAAGCAGCGTCGTCAGTAGTCGCAACAGGACAGGACTGGCAAGCGACTCAGGAGGACATTCCTCGACTGGTACTGTCGCTGGAGCTGTCACTGCTGGCGAGTGTGGAGTGAGTCGTGACAGGGACGACTCGGCGAAACATCTGGAGGTCGTAACAGCATACACCATACTGCAGTGAGTGGGCTAGCAGTCAAAGTGACATCATCTTTGTGCAGGCTGCTCACTGAAGCTGTGACACGAGGCTGACAGTCGCCTGCCAACAGGTTTAACTGCGGCTCGACGAGTGTCATCTCTCGACAGTAGAAGTTACAGCAGAGGGCAGTGTAAGCGTCCCCAGACTGGTCATCTGCAATAACTGGACTGACGGTCTTGGAGGTGAAGTGGAACGGTCTCGATGGGAGAATCGTCGCGGGTACAATTCAGCAAAGGCATCTACGAGCGGCGAACGATAAGAACTCTCTGTACAAGGCGCTCGAACGCTCGTAACTGACGCCTGGACTGACAAATGTCAGCTGTCAAGCGCGCGGGGCGCTGGTCACACACCGGGTGACAAAGTAACACACAGGTGCTACGTAGGACACACGAGAAAACTGCACACATACTACACATGTGGTACAACAGCTTACAGACGCTTTTCTGTATAAAAATCGTCACTAAGCAATACACGAACATGTGAGAACACAGACTGAGAGAAATAATGAACACTCGACTTATATCTTCTCTCAAACTTCTCGACAAATAATGAAAATAAAATGATCACTGAAAACTACAGCACTCGGGACATCATATGGGTGATGTCAGGCGTGACGTGATGTCATGGAGTGACATCGCAAGTGACGTCAGCAGACATCGTGGGTGACGTCGCGAGGTGACGTTCTGGAGTGACATGATGATGGATGTCATGGGGTGACATTGCGAAGTGACATCAGTGGAGTGACGTCGTGGAGTCGGCAGCATCGTGACGTCAGCAGCATGGTGGTGACGTCATGGGTTGATGTGGGCGCAGACCACAGCGTGCCTTGGGATCTGGCTTACCCACATGGCGTGCTGATCACGTGGCTTGGTCACACGTGGCTTCGAGTGGCCTCGGACACTCTGATACACAGTTCTGGCAAGAATTCACAAGGAAATTCACAGAAAACAGCATAGAGGGAGTGGGCAGTGAGTGGAGTGTGTGGCGTACACTAGGGCGAGCGTGAGTGTCTTAGTGAGAGGCGAGGAGCCCGGCCGCTCCCACCTACCCACAAACTCGGAGAGGAACACTCACACTAGACGCTGAAATCACCACTAACTCACCTCTGAAGTGCTGAAATAGTTGTGCTGAGCTGAACAACAACAGCAGAACATGCTGGCAAGGCTGAGCACGTGACTGAGAAACAGCATGGGACGCTGTGGCGTGAAGTCAGTGATGCCATTTCTCGGAGAATTAGACAAATTTCAGCCTGAATCCTGCTTGTACCTGTGTCTGGACGCTGAGATTTGCAGACACGACATCAGGATAACTCGTTGAGAGACGGATGCTTCTTGTGTAGGCTGATGAATTGAAAGACAAACTTCAGTCCTCTTCCTCCCCTCAACACAACTGCTGCGAGGCACCGCTGGCACCATTTATAACGATGTATTATTTGGCGTTTTGGAGGCGTGGTTGAAATGATAAGGCTTCGGAGGCTTCTTACTTTATTTGTATAAAGGTGCGAGTTCACAGGCTGCGTGTCTGTGGCCATGGCCCAGGGCCATGCGCCGTGCGAGTGAGAGACGAGTTAGGTCTGTTGACTGACTGAAGTTTGGGCGCCAAGTGAGGGAGAGGCAGGGGTGAGGCAGACTCACATGGGTATGCCTACAGGCTTGCCCTCTGGCGGAAACTATGGAAACTAGCATGGCACGAAATATGAACTCAGCTGGCAGACAGCATGGCTGTCTATGCAGACAGTCAGGCTGTCTACACTATTTCGAAGAGCTTGGAGTTCATATTCACTATCACTATCATCACCATTGCTCACATTTGAGTCCTGGATATGAGTAAATAGGAGTTTCCTCCTTCGTTCTGGTACAACTGAACGTGAAAAAGACGCCACAGCACCAGAGGTGGAAGGCTGTGGGTCGTCTGGGTTTTCCTCACTTATATCGGTATTATGGTCACTATTTTCGGTCACAACTGCCTCAAAACCTTGAAAGTCACCTTCACTGACACCCCCATCACTGTTAGAACTGTCACTGGGGAATAAAAGTGTCCCAATTCGCCGAGGAGTAAGGTGTTTCTTGCTGCGAGGCATGGTGGACAAGGTGTACTGAAATGGTGTTCCCACAATGCACCACTGGGTGCCCAATTTTTTTCCTACTGCGCACACTCGCCACGCAGACCCATTCTCTCACCCCTAGGCCTAACAACTGTTTCCCGCTTAATTTGAAGCCGCTAGAATTTACGCGTACTAGTACGGCACCAACCCCTGCGCGTAAAACGTACTAGTACGGTACCGACCCCGAAAGGGTTAAAGCCTGATAGTATTACCTATAACAACTTAATTCTCTTGTACTCACTGGTCACAGACCGGGCTGCAGGGGCGTTGACCCCTGGAATTTTCTCCAGGTAAACTGTAACTCATCAAAGGTCCATGTAATGATCTGTTGCCTTATTAACCCTTTGACTGTTTCGGTTGTATATACAGTGGACCCCCGCTATTCGAACGGCTCGGCAGTCGAACAAATCGTCATTAGTACAAGAAAATCGATATCGTCATGCGAACAAATTATCGCGAGTCGAACGAATGCGTTCGTGACCTGTCCGCCCAGGCGCTTGGGTGCCTCACCGCGCAGGCGTGGAGAGCCAGTCCCGCGTTGTTTTCACTCGAGAGAACACTACCCTGCACGCTTCTCCAGACATTTCACACTTAATTATAATTTTTTAGAGTTTGTTCATTAAGTGCGACTGTGAAATAAGGTACCATGGGTCCCAAGAAAGTTCCTAGTGGTACCCATGGGCTGATGAAAGTGAGAAACACCGTAGAAATGAAGAAGGAAATAATACAAAAATACGAGAGTGGTGTGCGAATGTGTGATCTTGCCAGGATATATGGCAAAAACAGGTCAACTATCGCTTCTATCCTGCTTAAGAAAGAAGAAATTAAGGAAGCTGATGTTGCAAAAGGTGTTACTGTGCGAGCCAAAAATAGACCACAAATAATCGAAGAGATTGAGAAGTTGTTGCTGGTGTGGATCAAGGATAAAGAGTTAGCGGGTGATAGTGTGTCGGAGTCAATCATTTGTGAAAAGGCAAGGAACTTGCATGCCGATCTTGCAAAGAAAATGCCTGCAACCAGTGTTGATTGTAATGGTAGTGAATTTAAAGCCAGCAAAGGCTGGTTTGAGAGATTTAAAAATCGTAGTGGCATACATAATGTGGTAAGGCATGGTGAGGCTGCCTTTTCAGACAAACATGCAGCTGAAAAATTCATAAACGAGTTTCAGGACTACATAAAGACTGAAAAATTGAAACATGAACAAGTGTTCAATTGTGACGAAACAGGCCTGTTTTGGAAGAAAATGCCCAACAGGACCTACATTACTCAGGAGGAAAAAGCACTGCCAGGACACAAGCCTATGAAAGACAGGCTAACTCTCATGATGTGTAGTAATGCTAGTGGGGATTTTAAATTGAAGCCTTTACTAGTGTATCACTCAGAAAATCCCAGAGTGTTCAAGAGACACAATGTCGTCAAAAGTAGATTGTGTGTCTTGTGGAGAGCTAGTCAGAATGCATGGGTCACAAAGCACCTTTTCAGTGACTGGATCCATGAAGTGTTTGGCCCCAGTGTGAGAAAATACCTACAGGAAAAGGGTTTGGACAAAAAGTGCCTCCTGTTACTGGACAATGCTCCTTCACATCCTCAAAACATGGAAGACCTACTGTGTGAAGACTTCAAATTTATAAAACTGAAGTTCTTGCCTCCTAACACCACTCCTCTCCTCCAGCCCATGGACCAGCAGGTCATCTGAAATTTCAAAAAACTCTACACAAAAGCAGTGTTTGAAAAGTGCTTTGAAATGACCTCGGACAGTGAATTGACCCTTAGAGAGTTCTGGAAGAATCACTTCAATATCTACAGCTGCATAGGCCTTATAGGCAAGGCTTGGGAGGGAGTGACTTCAAGGACTTTGAACTCTGCTTGGAGACCATTGTGGCCAGGTTGTGTCCAACAGAGGGATTTTGAAGGGTTTGAGGCTGACCCTGACCCTGCTGACCCTGTGCCTGTTGTGGACTCTATTGTGGAATTGGGCAAGCCCCTGGGGTTGGAGGTGAGTGGCGAGGAAATGGAAGAGCATCAGACCAGATTTGAGGCTATTGATTCACGGGAGAAGGAGGAGGAAGAGGTGCTGAAGAAGGTGCCTTCTTCAGAGATTAAGGAGATGTGTACAATGTGGAATAGATTGCAAACTTTTGTTGAAAAATACCACCCTGAACAAGCTCAAACAAGCCATAACAGCAGCATGTTCAGTGACCAAACAATGTCCTTCTTCAGGAACATGTTGAAAAGGCGCCAGAAACAGAGGACTGTGGACGTTATTTTGTTAAAGTGTTCAGTGACTCCCAAGCTGGTCCTAGTGGGATTAAAAGACAAAGAAAGAAGTAACCCCAGATAGGGCTTTGATACCTGAAGTCCTTCTGGAGGGGATTCCCTTCAAACAATAACCCCTCCCTCCCTCCCTCACTCCTCCTCCCTCTCTTCCATATGCCATCAACAATCTTCAATGGATGGAAAAATTCTAGTGAAGAAAACAAGTGTAGGTCAGTTGTATACTATCACAAATGAGAATGACCTATCAAGATTCTTTAGGGATGCAAATATTACAGAGACTGTATAAACACAATGTCCAAAACCAAACCCCTACGTATAGTGTAGTGTATGTTTTGCCCATCTACCTCATTTAAGTATTTGTCTATCCTTTGATGAATACTTTTGACAAATAGTTTTACTTTTATTTTTAAATACATACAATTTTTACTTGTGCCCATTTTTCAACCCACATTCCTATATATTTTTATCAGCTTACTTGCTTAGAATTTATAATTACTATTAATCACCTTATTTGCTAAAAATTGTACTTATCTTTTATCCTATTCTCCAACTGCCTAAAATTTTATTTCAAGCTATTTTTTAATATTAATAAATTTTACTTTTGTACACTATTATACACTTTAGCACTTATTTCTCCTTTAATAGCTAACTTTGATTTTCATTATATTGCCTTTAATAAATTCTATAATCACAACTAGTGCAATACTGAATCTTAATATTTGTTCCATTATAACTTACTACTAATCATAATAATTTTCCAACCAATTCTATTAGCTAGTTAAATAATAAATCAATTACACTGTAAAGATATATCCTAAACCTCTGTGACTTCTGTTCAAAAGTGTGTTAATCCAATAGCTAGTAAAATCAATTGATCAGATATCATATCTTTAAGTTTAGCATTATTCATTGTTCTTAAGTCTTTTTAGAATCACACTCATATATAAACTTTTGTTTAGTTAATTAACTAACTCAGGTGCTATAGTTTTAGATTCTTATTAGCTGTAAATTGACTACCTTAGCTCATTTTTTCATTTTTGTAAACATATCCAACGTACTAACTCACGTGCCAAGAAATCCTTTTGCATTGTCCTATTCTTAAGTCTACTTGCGTTGTTCTATTTTAGTTTAATTATAGAATCACACTAAATCTTATGATTCCAAACATTGATCCTGATACCAACCTTCTATTAAATGACTTACATGAACCTAACAACAACTGTCATTACTACACAGCAGAACAGGCTAAAACACTACTCAAATCCAACAATAACATAACTATCTTTAACTACAATGTCAGATCT